>JAQFXM010001458.1:0-32117 GCA_034693345.1 Entomobrya multifasciata
AATCGAAACGTAGGGTTATAT
Source organism: Entomobrya multifasciata (assembly GCA_034693345.1). Lineage (NCBI taxonomy): Eukaryota > Metazoa > Arthropoda > Collembola > Entomobryomorpha > Entomobryidae > Entomobrya > Entomobrya multifasciata. Next base: position 22 of record JAQFXM010001458.1, read on the forward strand.
ATTTAAAATAAATATTTTTGTGTCAACGCTCGTGTTCCTAAAATCTTTTTTCTCATGATCTAAAAACGTATTCAATATTAGAGTGATCATATTTGTGTACACCCAGCTTTTTCCCAGTGAAGTGTTCGAGAAACTCAATTCTTTTTATGGTTTGAAAAAGACTGACTCTTTGAAATTCCTGCTGATTACACCAGCTTTCTGTTCCCGCTATTATGGAGCTACTATCACAGCTATGAATAGACTCAAAAACTGGCTTGTAATTATAATAATTTCCCAGTCGAAATTTTAGCTTTTCCAAATTAAATATCTTAAAAGTATCTTGTTTCTTTGGAGGAAGTTCATGTTCGTCCCCTGTAATTCCCGGTTTTTCATCTTTTCGGTAACACATTGAGCCGTAATCTAAAATATAAATTAAATGAGTGTATAGTTTACATAACAAATACGCATATTTTTAATATGGATACAAATATTTACATTCATATAATTATGATAACTTACAAGTCTTTCGAGCAAATGGAAGCCTGATAGAACATTGCTTCTCGGTTTCATCCTCAAACTGCTTACAAAGTTTAATCAAAACAGTTTTCACTTCACTGAGGGATTGAGCATCCACGTAAATAGCTCCAATAATTGATTCCAGAAAATCCTGAATATCCTTTACCAAAGTTCCTCTCGGTTTAATTATAAACCTTTGTAGTTTTAGTTCGTTTGCTATTACTTTTTGAAACTCATTTGAAACAAAACGTTTTAATGTTTCTGCATTAAAAAACTTTCCAGTTCTGTCATTAATATAGTGCCAAAATAAATACTCACATATAACTAATTCGTACACGGCATCTCCTAAAAACTCAAGTACTTCATAATGTGTAACATAAGGGTATATACCTTTCAAACTATCATGTGTAAGTGCAGTTTCTATCAAACCTAATGTTTTAAAATCGTAGCCAATTTTTTTCACAAGTTTTTTTGAAGGTTTAATTTCATCAGAATAATTTTCCCATTCCAAAAGAATTCGAGTAAAGCAACAATTTTTTGTGAAACAACTATACAAGCTTTCAGAACTGGGATACCATGTTACACACAAATAGTATTTATTTATAAGTAGATCAAGTAATTTTCTAACTGATTTCATTGCATAACTATTTTTACTTTCGCAGCCTCCCCCATCAATAAACACTGCACCAAATATCGCTTGAAAAACTTCCTTGATGATTAATGTATTTGTAAGATCCGTATTGTATCGGCAATGAATATAATTCCATAATAGTAAACTATGGCTTACTCGTAAAAAATCACTCTGCCTGTGAAACGTTTTACAGTATTCGGTCAAAAAACCTTCGTCATTATAAGAAAATCCTTCTACGTTTTGGTCGTTTCTTTTTTTCTGAGCAATAACTGCTTTCTCTGCAATCAATAATTTCAAAACACTAACTCCTACACACTTTAACCTGTGCAATTTACTTTTTGGGTAGAACACATTTCCATCACCGAAAACGTCCCATTCAATATTTTTACTGTCGAAATCATATGTTAATGCTTCGTGAAGTAACTGAATATTTTCAAATTTATATCCGAGCCTTGTTTGTAAATCGTTTAGTGGAAAAGACATTTTAAAACTTTAATAAAACGGTATTTTACAACAAGAAATACTTGTTTTTAATTTATTTTATTATTGCTTGTTATTGCGAGACACAAAATACTATGAAAATCTCAGCTGACAGACCTGAAAGAACTATTTTGTGCACACGCAAAGAGGTACTGGTAATATCAATAAGTATCAATGTTACTGGGCTACATTTGACGTCAGCTCTGGTAAGCTCCACGTTCATACACAAGCACGTTTTCAGATTACTTGTATTATGTGTACATATTTGGACTTTGCTCAATTCTCTTGTTCATCTTTTTAATATGCATACATAAATGTACACTTGGGCACAGACAATTTATGAAATAACTTGCTGACCATAATCATCTTATAAATAGTCCAAAATTATTTCTGTAAATTTTAAAATGCCAACATATGAATATATAGTGGTATATTCCATGGGTACTTTCTGTGGGTATGAATACCTTTTCAGGTCTTTGTGATTTGGTCATAACGTATCATTCAAATATGAATTTCCCTAATAAATTTGTTAAATAAATTATAACTTCAACGAAATGCAACAGCAATCCAAAGTATTCGCTGAATGTTAATTGATTATATTCACTGGCATATCATCCCGTGTTCTTCACTGTTAGTTTGACACAAAGTTACGGGATAAACTTTTGATCCGGAACCTTGCAAAGGGAATTGGGAAAAAATGATGTTCTCCAAAATTTGAACTTACATTGTTTGCTGTATGGAGCAATAACTGCTTTTTAAGTTAAGAGTAAATGCCGAAAAGTCACTCAAATATAACCATATAATTTTATTCCAATTATCTTTTGTTAAGAAAAACATTTAAATCCTAAAAAGTTTCCCGATCAGCTGATCCCAATCCGGATCGATGAATCATGTTAAAAAAATAAAAAAACATAACAAAATATTATAAAAACTCAACAAATTTTACATAAAATTACTGGCTAGTTTTATTTCTCAACCGCCTTATAAATATCAACTATTTCAAGGTGGCAAGGACATAAATCTTATTTATGTTCTTGCCACCTTGAAATAGTTGGTTATGAAGTAAATTTTACTATTAACATTCTTGGCAAATCTTTGTTTTATTATATTAATTCTAAGGTAATTTTACATGCTTTATTATTCATTGTTTTAATATATTTCAAATATTTATTAATAATAACTCAAATATACTAACATTGTGCTAACTTAGTATCTTATTGCTATTTTATTACTACATATGCTCCTATATGCTCTTAGAAAACCAGGGTATATAAGGTAAAACATCATAAAATGTATTAAAATTAGTAAGTGTGTATAATGAATTCTCATTTGATATCGTACAAAAATACATACAAGCAAAATCCACAAACAAATTATCGTATCGAGTTTTTACAGTTTATTTCATAAGAACTACATTTAAAAATGTAATAACTGATATCTTTAAATTTATGCTTCAGATTTTGATAACATTGTACAAATCCTAAATTCGATAAATATACATAACTTAACCAAATTAATAGTAAATAAGAAACATATAGTAATGTAAGAAATCTACATTTACTCTAATTTGCAAAGATATTTTTTAGTTCTTTTAAAACCTTTCAAAATAATTAGTGTTCAGTTTTTATGTACCCGCCGAGCAACTTGCTAAAATAATTAGGACATATTTTGAAATCCTTTTGTAATTTCGTTAGAGCGCAAAGTATTTTTAAGGTTGACAAATCAAAAACTGTTTGGGCTTGGTAGTGCTTCCTAAGAATAACAAATAATTTGTGTTGTCTGCTTTTAATTTTGCGAAACAAACAAGCTTCTACATAGAGTCTACTTTTCCTCGTTAAAAAATACAAACACGGAACAGAAAATTTCACCTTTTTTCTTATTAACTCTGCGCCCTTGTCTTTATGTGAGCGCTTTTCAAGATTGCATAACTGATATGGGTCCAGGATTCTACCATTTTAATCAGCTTATCATCAGTTAAATTCCATGAAATAGTGTGAAATCTATTTCATTTTGTTAAAACTGTACAATACTATTATGTAAATCATCGTATATCTAAAGTACCAATAAAAAACACCCAATAAGAAACCTTACCAATTTATCAATTATATTATTGGCAGAATTCAAGTAATTTCATTTTTCCAGGCATTAATAAAAATCATCTATCAATATCGTGAATAAACAGGTAATTAAGTGTTTGTCCCATAATTGTTATGGTTAAACGATAGAATTGATATCGAAGTAATACATTCAAAATAAGTGTTAATATATATACATATGTATAAACTAGGTGGTTTATATCATTCGTTGAAAATGTCTAAAGTAGTATACAAACTTCGATGGATACAGCTTACTTTTGTTTTTAAACTAATATTGGCCATACATGAACAATCGTTGCAACGGTTTTTACGACAAATATTTTACAAATTAGATCAACAATTTGTGTAACGCGTACAAGTTTCTATTGAGGATGCAAAACCAGAAAACTCTAAAAACTTGAACAGTTATGAATAATATCTAGTAGTATTGATTTCACAGCAGAACAGTAGTAGCAGAGCATCGATTTTCCAATGAAATGACAATGAAATAATCGGGAGCCAAAAGTTATTACATATATCTACTCTTGACCAGTTTAATATTCAATAATAGAATACAAATGTAACAAAAATGTGAACAAGTTAGAATTGCACTAGAGTCTTGCATGACATGAGTTGGGGGAATTGGTAATGATACCCTATCATTACTGTTTGATAGATAAAAATTACGGCATGGTATTATAAATGAAGACCAAAAAAAATTCATGAGATATTTGGTACCACCGAAAAACGAAAAAACGAAACCAAGCTTTTTCCCACTTTATCTCCAATGACACGATTAACAATTTATAAAGACAGTCCAAGTAATATTTCAGATTTTTTCCACTTTTAATATTTTGTTAACAATTGTAAAAAAGTAAGGATTGAAGTCTGTTTGAGTACCATACCAGCTGAAGGTCAATGTCAAACTAAAAAACTTTAGCCATACAAATCTTGTACCAGTGCATTTTTGTTAAATATGTAAATAGTTTATGATAGAAATTGCACGTGTGCACATGTTGTGACTATTTTTATGAAATAAATACAATTTGACAGACGCATCATTCTGGAGACCTTTTTGACGTTTCTTCATTTAATTATATTCATTAGAGAGTTTTCTCGTTATCTGCGGAGACAATAATGTGATAAAAATTTACCACACTAAAACCTTACACGGTAGACTTGTAATGCTTTAGATAGCTTTACACATGTTTAACAAGTATTATCAACATATTCTCACCAACTGCGCATATCAAATAAGTCCATATATATCGACAGAGAATTGGGTAACACGAATGGTCATTTTTTGCATTTGAATAAGTTTTTTATTTTTTTAGACATTTGAATTTTTCTAAAAATTATTTTAAGTCAGTGCTTTGTATTGTAATTTTAACTCTGGTCCTGATGATGGTCTACAGATGAGACCGAAACGTTGACAGATAAAGATATTTATTTCAAAACAATGTCCTTCAATATCGTTAATTCTTTCTCAAATAAGTTATTTTCAAAATTTTGTTGAATTATTGAAATGGAATGCATTTATTCTTCTTTTCTTTGACCTAGGACGGAACAATCCGTAAAGATTTACATAACATCATAAAATTATTATTTTAATCAATATTTGTTACACAAATGATGAAGCCTTATTCAATTTAGGTAGTCAGAAGTCACTGCAGTATCATCATTAAAAGCATTAACAAGCCTGCTTATAAAAATCGTGTTTTTCTTACGTTGATACCAAATCAATAGTATTCTATTACCCATTTACTTTAGCAGGGAAATGTTTCACTACCTCAATCGTTTATGAATACACTAATAACTAGATTTGCGATATTAAAATGATATTTAAATGACAAAAACTAGTAAATTAGAGAGAAGTAAAAGAAATAAAAAAAATTATTTCATAAAAAAAATTTCAAATACGAAACTTTGATTGCTTGCTTTTTTCAGGCTCTTGTAAAAAATTATCAGTAATGTTTTTAAAATTGCTATGCAATGACATTTTTTGTCATATTGGCTTATGCGTCATAATAAAATTTTGTCATTCATTTACTTTTCATTTATGAATGAGAGCCCATGAAAAGGTACGCCATGTTTTTAACCAGTACTTTTTTGTGTTTAGGGAACACAGTAGCAACAAAGGAACAGTTGTCGGTTTAAAAAATAGCGTACCTTTTCATGGGCTCTCATTCATATGTGTTAAGAAACTAATGTCACAAATACAAGCACACGACCATACTTAATATAATTTTATAAGCTTTAAAACACACTACAACATTTTTAATTGTTGGACATCCGCATTTTACCATGATATTTTTAATACAGTGTTAAAAGCAAAGTATATTATTAAATATGTTTCGTTTTAAGTTTGAACGGATATTAGTGCTGATCCAGTCATATTGGCAAGCATTCTTAAAAACGTTATACAAGTTATTTTCTTAATATCATAAAATAAACCACTCTTTACTGCCTCCACTTTAAACGATCTCGCCAATCGTCTTCCTTCTGCAGTTAGTGACACCCCTTTGTCAAACCGGTTTCCAAACTTGGTACTGTATTCATGAACCATAGCCAGAAATGTTGTAAAAATTGCCAAAAGTCCAACAGAACAAAGCAGCATAAGTACTCCAAAAACTGACACGACTATTCCATGCTTTGAAAGACGAACAGTGATAAGTGATGATACTACAACACATGAGCCAGCCAGTGCCTTAAACGGACTAATAAATACGTCACCGTAAATTTCGTTGTAAAGCTTAGTCTGTATTCGAAGTTTTCTGTAGATGTTTAGTGCCTCTTTTACAACATTGGTCGACTGCGTCTTACAGGATCCTGAACTAGTGTTCATCGAAGCTGATTTATTAAATGCCTTTTGATTCAGTTGGGTATCCATCAAAATCACAGTGTTATTAACAGTATACTTGAATGTATGAAGAAACAAGAAATTGACATGTGTACTTATTATCGTACTACCCCAAATTAACAGGCCACTCCAATAGTCCATCATTATTCCGATTATGCAACCCAAAGTAACGAAATATTGTCCACCAAGATATACTACTAATCGACAAGCTAAGCCTCCTAAAGGCCATATTTCGCGTTGCAACATGTAAAGAATTGGTGTAATGCCAATCATTGAGAATACACAGTATATAGCCAACACTGATAATATTTGACTTCTGACTTTACGCGACTTTTGAAATACAGTTGGATTGTGAAAGTGTTTGGTCTCAAAATGTGTTATCAACTTTTCTGTCTCGTTTGCTAAAGTGACTACAGATAATCCACAAAAGTATGTGGGAGAATGGTTGATAAACAAGAATGAATGGCCGATGGTCCAAATTAAATGGAACGTCAAGCGAACAAAGTCTGAGTTTGATATATAAGTTGGAAATTGAGTGATTAGTAGAAGTAGTAAGTACGTAAGATATATTACGGCTACTCCATAAAATGAAACCAATTTCCAAAGTAGGAACTGTCCTTTCTTGGAGTCCAGCTAGAAAACTAATTTAAATTAGTGCTGATCCGTCCGTCCGGCCTCAAACGTCGTTGAAAATAACTTAATTTAAATTGAGTAGAGTTCCACTGTATTTCGAATGGAATAACTAGTAATTTATAAAGACAGTTGAAGTAGGATTTTAGAATTTTTTGTTCCATGTTTAATATTGTTAATGGGTATCAAATATAAAGTTCAAATCAGCGTGAGCACGATACTAGCTGTTAGCTAAAATCAAACTGTAAGAGCTATCAGCTCTCTTGTCTTGTAACGTTGCATTCTTCGTAAATAACTAAATTGTCGATAAAAGATTATGCAAGTGTCCATATTTTGTGAATAGTTTATTATTTTAATGATATCTATTTGCACTGACACGAGAAAAGTTTTACGTAACTTGATTTAATAATATTCATTAGGGACTTTGCATGGCATTTCATGCAATGAAAAAAGTCAAACTTTATATATCAACCGTACATCATTACGTTCGGTTCTCCTAAAAGATTTTGCAATAAATATTCCCAACCTATTATTACCTATTGACCATATCAATTAAGTCCGTATCCATTAAAAACAAAACTGAATTACATAAATTGTCACAGTTACACTGAATATTTAATAAATGATTTCATGAGGCTATATTGAGTTATTTGCAACTCGAGACTTCTGGATACCTTATTTTTGGGATCGTTTATGTTACGCTTATTACAGAACAATGGCGATATGTTTATATTCTCCGCGTATTTTATTTCTGTCATTGCTTTTTCTGTTTCTGAAAAGGCTTTATGAGTGTACAAATGCCGGCACTGAATGTATTTAAAATAACGAATTCATAAAAGTGAAAATATTTTCCCCCTTTACTATTTTAATGAAAATAATTATATTTTAAAGCATATCGACATAATTATAAAGGGAGTAAGAAAAGGCAAATCATACCAAATTGGTAGATTATAAAAATATATGATTTTATACGCATTTTAACGAATTTGCTTCACTTCATTTTCTGGCAAAAAGTATGTTTCATATCTAATGCAGTAGTTTATTTTAATACATTTAGAATATCATGGAATTTCAGTATGATACAACGCTGATATAATTTATGATAATTATTAACAAACTGTAATTTTGTCAAGAATTTATTTCAAGTGGAACGAATAGTTATTAAAGATTAATCCTATACTGAGAATTACTTTATTTTACTAAATTAGATTGCGGTCGAAAATTTGGTACATTAGTAAAAGGTGCTTGTCATTTAATTGGCTTTAGTAATTCGCTTGTAAAATAAATTGCTGTAACGATATCGATATCAGTACTTCTTAATATATTTTTATTTTAATATATTTTAATTACATATTTTAACTTATTTGTCGTTTTAAAATTAAATGCCTTGTTTTTATTTGGACATACTAAAAATGGTGCCATTTTCGGCCTTCTGTGGTCCAAGGAAATCAAAGTAATTCATTTGCTGTAAAATAAACAAAATTAATTACATGAGAACATAAGAAATATATATTGCACAATTTTCTGATTTGTAGGCATACCTGAAATGTGTCGTCAAAATATTTTTGGAAGAGGGTAATCTCCGGAAGACTCCTAAATTGACCACTTTTTATCTCATTTTCCAATTTGATGAGACTTTGTTCAAAATACCATTGGTTTTTATGTTCAGGTAAAAAGTTGAAGACTTCAAAGTTATACCAACCCATACTCGATCCCCATGTGTTTATTTTTTTAAACGTTGAATTCATTGTGCCGTCCATGCCAACTTTGATATTAGCACGATATGATTCCGTGATCACACAAATGACGTTAGTGGACCAATATCCAGAGCTTTTAAATGGTATTGCCTCGAAATCCGGAAATAATAAACCATCTACCTCATAGTTCCCAACCAATTCAAGGTCCATTCTTGCGGAAGCGATGATGGATAAAGATGGTATTCTTGTTGTAGCTGAGACTTCAGGTTGTGACGACATTTGAAGACTGTTTAAGCCCTTGGCTAAGTAGTTGCTAACAAAACAAATGAAAAAAGTATACAAAATTCACTTTGTAGAAAAACAATATTTAGAATTTGCACTTATCAATCAACAAGCATTTTTTCAACCATATTTTCAAAAAAATCGTGGCTTACAAAGGTTGTAAATTGAATCGGATAAACGTGTCAGCGTATGAAGTTCTTTCATCTTCACTCACGACCACTTCGTTTGCTGTGTTATTTTGTAGCCAGTTTGGCAGATCTTTGACCCTATTTTGCACGTAGTCCTGTAATAAGTCTCCATTTACTGTAAATCACGAAACAAAGTCATATAGTATGCAGTTAAAGTATAACATGAGATATATAACAAGTAAATTATTATTCAAACCGATTGTTTTCAATTTACCTGAGATGCTACACACTATATGAATAAACAGATACTTTGAAAACATTTTGTTAATACGTTACTTCCAAAAGCGAAAATATTGTAGAGTTCTGGCTTGAAAAATTAACGATTTCCTCCTGTTAACAAATTGGTTTTGCTCGGCTGCTTTTATACAAAGCACCTGGCCTCAATTTGTCAATCACGTAGCATGACATTTGTTTTTCAGAACAACAATGTAACTTGATTATTGGCTTTAAATTTCACTCTTATCGGATGTTTAATTCCATGAAATAATGTGAAAATACTTTAATTTCATGTATACGTTACTTTATAAAACTTCCAAAGGATTATCAAGAATTACTTAAATTTTCATGATCGATTAGATGTCATTTTATACGAATCAAAAAAATAAGGCTTAAATTCTTTGAATGTCTACGCAAACAGTTGTTTATGTTTGCCATTGGATTATCATGTACAATAGATGAACTAGTAATTGGAATACCAAAGTGAAAGAGGTTGATTTAGAAATACTTACGCATCACATATTTATTATTTATTGCTGTCGAATAGTGGTGCAATAACTTTGTTACATGATATCTTGCTTAAATAAACAAAAGGATAAAGATAAGTATTGCCCACATGACAATTAATTTCCTATTAATTTAAATATTGCGTAGTGTGTGCGTGAAAGCTTTTGAATAATAACACTTCTGATTTTTGAAGCATATAAATAGGCTATCGCATATACACCGGAGACCTATATCTGAACTTCTTTATTCATTTCACCCATTTGTTTTCGACAACTTCGATGCAGATAAATTATCGGGGGGTTTGAAGCAGTTGTTGACTACCAACTGTCAACACCAACAAACGCATCCTGGGTTTTAAATATCGATCCTGGGTCGATTTCGCATATTTGGCTTTCGTCTTCAGTTTAATAAAATATTGATGTTATTTGGTAGCCTTTTTTGTATGGGTTATTTGGTAATCCATTTTTCCATTCAATTTATATTTTTGATAAATAGTTGACTGGAATTTGTAACATCATATGACGGATATATGAGTAAGTAGTTAATTTTAAATGTATAATTTTTATTGGCGCACCAAAGAAAATACAGAACATTTCAGTACACTCTATAAAGTTAAGCATTACAAGTATGTTATGTTTTCTAAAGTTCGATACACGATCCATCTATGCTAACAACGTGATTAAAGCTCACGTTGACGAAAAGATCATAAAACATATCTTGCCAAAGCAATAGCTTTTCAAGTTTCCGCAAAATAAAGAAATTGCTCACGTTATCAGTTATTATATAAATTGTGTCGCTGATTTCAGTGATGTATAAATCCAGTAACATATAACACCCATTTTTAAGAATTAACTAAAAAATAATGAAACCTTAAAGAAATTGCCTAAGCAAAATGTGTAAATCTAAATAGTATGATGAAAAATGAATTTAAATGAAAAATTAACCAATATGTAGTAATTCTAAGGAGGGATTTAACTTCTCGGCAGATTGTTTTAACTTTTACCAATACCTACGAAACACCTATATATTATGTTGAGGTTAAGCGTATTGGATTGTTTTCTCTTTTACTGTACAGAACCAATGAGCACAGATCTTAATGCCAATTTATCGATTTTTAAAACCTTGACAAAAATTGTTGATCTGTTTTGTGAGCTACCTTAACTGGAATTTATCGTGAGTGGACGTGTTCATATTACGTTGATTCTGCAGATGAAAACCTCATTACTTGCATGACATGTCAAATTATTGCTTTAAGTAGATTGACAATATAAATTTTACTGACAGGTCAAAGCTTGGCCGGCTTGAAGACAATCTTTACTAGTATTTTTAATTACGAAATAAGATCGGCCATTCGAAAGTTTTTTCCTGCCCTTTTTCAAGCAAAGGCTTCAGAGTGTTAATATTAACCTCTTTTAGGTGACGTCAAAACCAAACATTTAATTTAACTATTAACGAGTACTTTGCTGATGAGAAAGTACAAGAGATATGTAAAGTATTTAGGTAGATGCGACACGGCTGTTTTGAGGAAAATTTTCCCCATGTTAATCAAATGTGAGTTACTTTATTTCAATAGCAACAAGCTACCCTTGTCGCTTCCCCGTTTTGGTACTTCCATTGAAAGTACACATCTTAAACCTGTTACAACTATATCATTGCATATTAGCAGAAACATCATATACAGAAATATTTTATGACTACTTTTAGCGGTTTAAATTGCATAGAGTTGGAAAGCATTCCAGCTAAATATTCATACACGTGGTAGAGAAATATGTTTAAAAACAAAATTTTGATATACCTTGCTAAATGTCAACCAATGAACTCCCAAAAATTCCACGTATTATGTTTTTTCATATCAGCCGCTCTTTTGAGCTCAATAAATTGAGCATTAAACTCTTATTCGCCCTAGGCACTAAGCTATTACAGTTTATTGGTTTATAGTTGATAAAGTTTCTCGACTCCAGGGTGCCTAAATGCCAGATAAAGCACTAAATCATGTTGAATTAATTAAAATATTTAAAGAAAAGTAACTATACTGGTATGTGTAAGTATTACAACGATTCGGAATAAACAAATTTACTTTGGCTTAATATGTCGCTGTTTTATCTACAACCGCCATTTATTTATATCAAAGCTTTTAACGAAACAGTTTCTAATTAATATTGGAGAAGTTTCATCGCATGTAGTATGACGCATTAAAATCATTACCATGTAAAACCCGGGCAACTACATAGCTTAGTTAGCTACTAAGATATCTTCACAATTCAATAGGCTATACATATGTATAATTGTGCTAAGTAGCAATTCGGTACTGTCCCGCCATACGAATTTAAATACCGATAAACTTAGAATAAAATTTATTACATCTGCTATAACATTCGTGCTTGTTGTTGCAAAACCCCAAGTAATAAAAATGCCTATCCAAAAATTATTTATAAAGACTGGGATTTTTTCTCAACATTCATTTCGGGTTAAGCCACTTATTACGTCACAAACTACAAAATGCTTATGTCTGGAAACTTTCTTGGCTCGCTAGTCGACCAAATGAAAGTCACTAGTATTTTTGGTGGTTTAATTTTTACGTGGAATGCCAAGGAAAATTGTTTCTAACTAAAAGCTAAAAAGAAACAAAATGTCCTCAGAGTTAGGTTATTCACTAGTATCACGTTTTGCTCTTCTCGTTTCCCTGCAAATACTATGGACATGGAAACACACCAATGTTTTTTTTAAACTACAGTGTCTTTTATATGTGTGCCTTAGCAATATTTATTTCTGTACATTGTGTGCTTTATTCAAAAGCAGAACTAATTGTTTCGTTTGTAAACGGAATGCTCGATTTTGAGAAACTCCTTATAGGTGAATAGTTTATTTCTTATTCATGTTAAAAGTATTTAATAATGTGTACTCATTTCGTTTTAAATGCAAAGCCGTAATTTTCATACCAACATCCGACGGAACAAAACTACCAAGAATGCTTTGAAAATTATCCAACTCTCTGATTTCTCTCTCAATTTCTAACCAAAACCAAATATTGAATTGTTTGATAGGATTATAAATGCATTCATTCGGCATTGAGAGATACTTGTGTGCGTGAAAACTTGAAAACGAACAATTTTGTATAAATACTAGACATTGATATAAAGATCATAAAAGGTCCGATGGAATTTTTAAAATATACATAACATCGATTCTAGCCAGAGCCTGTTTGCAATATCCATTTAAGGTTTTCTAATATAGAGGAAACTATGGGCTTGTATTGGGTCAGAAAAGCTTTAGTCCTCTTTGAAAACCCACCTTAGATAACCTTTAAACTGGGGGAGTAACTAGCACGTAGAGTTGAGTTACTTAGCAAGGTAATATTGCTATTTCAAATCAGTCAATTTTTTGATGAACAAAAATTCCTTATGTACTTATGTATGTGCCAGCTCGCTATTATTTAGATGCAAGGGTGGAAAAGCACATATATCAAAAGCCATAAACGAGCATTGAATATATTATGTTGCTCTTAATAAAAAAGTAATGAAGAGCCTATGGTTGTTGATTAAAAATCCAGTGCTTCTCAGCAAACTTTTCCACTTAAAATCAATATTCGGTTACATAGACAACAAAAAATATAGCTGCCGCTTACCACACAAGAAAAGTATTTTTGAACATACTTTCCAAACTGTCACTTTTTATCATATATCACAAAGCCCTATTTTACTATTTTATAAAGGAACAAGCGTTCAAACTTTGGGCAAAAGTATAAACTAAACCAATATGAGCTGACGGCAACCACATAAGAAACTATGATGGTAAGTATTTGTACTATGAAATCTATCCATATCATAATTTCTGTTTACGTAAAGTACCAAAATATGTTTGAATTCATAAAAAATACAGCACCAATCAGATATTACAACTGCATAATAGATCTTTGTTTACTAGAAACTTTATATATACATGGTCAAGTATTTTTCCTAAATGAAAAGGATTCTTTTGGTTTCTCGTAGTATCAGTTCAAAAGTCGTAAGTATCTAGAATACAAAAGGTTTGGTATGTGTGTCACACTTTTTGTAAGTGTTATCAATTAGAACAAATAAAAATTCAGCTGTGAAGTGAAAATGTATCAGTTTTCATAAACGTCTGAAAAGGGTGAAAATCATAACGTAAACTCGAATATAAGGTCGGATTAAAAATTAAAATTACTAAGTTGCCAAAAAACTTCTTAATTTCGAATTTTGAGCCACAAATAACTTTAGAGGTACGAAATTCCAGTTTGACGTCAAATTTAAAAAAATGCTTCAAAAATACTTCAAAGTTAATTTTTACATTGATGCAAAAAGGGTGAAACAAATGGATCTAGGCGTGTTGTTTAGGTATAATGTTGGCGTGATAGAGTTAGAAAGTGGGTTCTTGTAAAAAGAACGAACAGAGAAACAAATTATCTTGAGGTTAGGAATTCAAGGATTTTGAATTTGGATTTTTTGTGATATAGCAAAGTGGCTTTAAGATTCAGATAGGATTTAAGAAGTGGGTCGAGGTAAGAGGAAGGGGATATCGTGACTCGCTACCACATCTAGCATCCCGGCAATCTGTGACGGGTAACTTCAACTAGTAACATTATAAATGATTGAAGGAAAGTATTTCATAAGCATATTTGACATATTCGTCAATATTGTGGTCGAAACTGTTTTTACTATGGCTCTAATTAAATTTCAACTTCATAACAAAAATATTTTCTGTATTCAATAAAGTCCAAAAAGTCTAAAAAGATTATCTGCTGTATTCAGTGCAAAACGCTGCGTTTATCACACAAGTCTTAAAATGCTTCTATCCAATAATCTTCTTGATGCTCTAATTGAACTTCTAAAAGTAACGGATATTTTTGACGGTTCAATTATCCAATGGAACCGGGAACAAAAATGTTTCCAGAAAAAATCCAAAATAAAGCGCCGCGTGTACCAAAGAAAGTTTTTCATAAGCTGTATATTTAGTTTACTGGTTTCCTTGCAAACCTTATGGACATGGGAGAGAGTGAATTTCCTTGTAAAACTTCACAGCACGTTCATTGTGGGCGCTTTGCTGGCGTTAATGTATACTCATTGTGTGTTTATTTCAAAAACTGAACTCATCGTTTCTTACTTAAACGGAATGCTGTTGTTTGAAAACCACAGAATAGGTAACTTGGCAAAGAAATTTTATTATGATAAATAAACACATATGTAGCAAAGTGATAGAGAATTCGTTGTAATTTATGTTTGGAGTTAATAACGAGATGTTTTTAGGTTTTGGTCAAGTTATTACCCAATTTGGGTCATTTAGGCTCAAATTTGCACAAGATAAATGGTATCCCTGAAACGTTTACATAAATTGACCTTTGACGTACAGATACATATCACCGAGTTCTTACATGTCTTTGCTAATTACAGTATTTTTATTCAAATTAATATCGATTTTGTAATAATTAAATATTTTTATACTTCAAGGGATGAAATTTTATCGTAATAGTGAAAATGGAAAGCTCATTAGGACTGTTATAAAACTTATGGAATTTTCTACAATTGTTCTGCCATTGTTTGCACATTCGGAAATGTCTCGAAACCCTTGCTTACCTGGTTATCTGGGAGGCTATTGGATTGTGGATTCACAGTGTGGCGGCAAAATTGGAATTGAACGAATAGCCACTTGGTCAATTCATGAAATCTGGAGAAAGGCGATTGTAGTTTTAGTAAATTATTACAATTGGAGTTTTATTTTGAGTGGAAGCTATTTTAATTTGACATTGGTTCTACTTATTAAAACCTATTCCTTGAAAAACTATATTCTGCTTGATACTGATAAACTTAAGGAAAATTGGTTAGTAAAAAGGAAAACGAATTGGCACAAGCATCTTATATACAGAGAAGTTGAGGTGATGTCTGCAGAGTATCGGAGACTTTATTCTTGTTACATGACTGCCGTTGTTGTTGTATTTGATATGTTTCTGCAAATTTTAAGTTTATATGCTTGCCTTAAGTTTGGAATGAAACTACCTTTACCATTCTTTTTAATGTTTTTCTTGTCCTCAATAAATGCTGTGATTATTCTGGTATGCATGTACACAACTTTAGCAAATGTATATACTACGTCCAAATATGTTTTACAGATAAAACAAAGAACACAATGTGGAAACAATCCTTGGTATCGCCGTTATCTAAAGTCTTGTAAAATTTTAAAGGTTTATATTGGAGAAATAAACTTTGTAGAACCATTGACTCCTTTGAGTGTCGAGCAGTTTTGTATTCAACAAACTATTAGTTTACTGCTTTTGGAGTTTTAAATTATTTAGAGCGCAAAATAAAATAAAAGTTTATGTTATGTATTTTTAATAATGAATTAAATCTTACAAAGTTTTATGAGTTAATTATTCTAAGGTTTTATTTTGGCTTATTATAGATTCTAGTATTAAATACTCAAACCAATAATAATAAAATAAACCAAATAACAATAAATGAAAACGGTGCGATAGTCATAACTTAAATATTTATAAAGATTTGATCAATTTGCATGATTCGACTGTTTTTGAAGGCTTTAGCCAAAAACAATACGGATCCAACATTAATGGTATTTACATGGTTCTTATACACACTCCAAAAAATCATATTCGATATGCACATAGTTCGACCTACCATGTGTATTTTCTGTTTTTGTTGACTTTTGAACATAATTTATTTACAACTTTAGTATTTCAGTTTACACGATTTTAAGGTCAAGATTGGAATAATAATGTCTACTTGGCAAAAACAAACTCACCAAGTATTTAATAAACTCATTGGAATGTCTGGCATGGCTGTACCTTTGCTGTACCATTTGGACTTGATTCGAAATTCGTTCTTGCTGGCTGACTAAGAAGGATACTGGATAGTTATTATAAAATGTGGAGGTAAAATTAAAACAGATTTAAATCCAACTTGAATGAAATCGACTTATGGCATTACTAGTCAAATTCCAAATAACGTTGGTTTTACAAATCATAACATATTGCACGAAAAAGTACATATTACTGGCAGGTCAGAAAGCTCATTAAAGTCTGACACAAGAAGGCAATCCCAATTGGTGCAACTGTCTATATCATCAAGAAGTTGAGATAATCTCCGCAAATTGTACGAGACTTTTCTTTTTACATGACTCCCAATGGGATTATGTCTATCTTGTTCGAGCAAATTGTAAGGTTAAATCCTTGCTTGAAATTTGGAATGATACTTCGTTCATCAATGCTTTCGTTATTGGTTTTGCCGGCATTAAATGCTGCCGTGTTGTGCTTGTGTGCATGTATTCCAGTTTGAGAGCTTTATATGCACTGTCTAAACAAGTTTAGCAAACAAAACTTATGATAGGAAAGTGTAAAAATAAATTTATACATAGAAAGAATTTCAAATACTTCGCGTTTCCTAGCAGCGCTATTTCTGAACAAATCGAATGATAATTTAGCACACCTATAAATTTTCCCATAAAATTATATTTTTTATTTTGTAAACAATATCCTATAAACTTTAGACGCTTCCTAATAATGTGTTAGTTAACTACCAAGATTACAAAAGAAATTGACGCATAAAAGTAACCAGCCCCATACAAGTAGTTATAATTTAATGTTCATGAAGTGTTCATAAACTATCGAAATTCGATTGTTTCCCAATGTTTGATTTAAAAACAACTCTGGCATTTTAAAACAATATTTTTTAAGCTTTCATATCTATTTTAGAAATGAATTTTTATGTATAATAGACGGGTTTTTAATTTTACTATGCCTACTGGATTTTTGTTTACTGCATGACACTAAAACTAATTAAGGTGTCCCCATTCCTAAGCTCGATCATAAATAAACAAATAGCTGATGGTTGGCGCATCAAAACATTAAAATGTTTAATTCGTCTACAACAAATACAAGCACATAATTATGTACATGTACAGCTTATTTCTAATATTAATAATTATTTTTGGTGCTACAAACAACAAACTGGTTCAAAGGACAAATAACTTACAGTTAGAAAGTCATTAGTGTTCATTCCGAATACTTCACATTTTAAAATGCTCTTATCAGAAAACCTGTTAGAAACCTTTATCCAACAAATAAAAGTAACTGACATTTTTGGCAGTTTACTTTTCCGATGGAACTTCAAAGATAATTGTTTCCAACTAAAGTCCAGGCAGAAGCAGTATATATACAAAACTAGGCTATTTTTGAGCTCTATATATTCATTTTTTGTTTTATTGCAAACATTATGGACGTGGAAAAATATCAACATCTTTATCAAACTTCACAGTATGTTCATGTTGTGCGCTTTGATAGTACATATTTACACTCACTTGATTTTTTGTTCCAAGGCACAACTTATTGTTTATTACTTAAATGGAACTCTGATGTTTGAAAACCATCAAAAAGGTAAACGTTTCTTTCTAATTTACATATTTGTGAATGAGTTTTGGAAAAGAGAGCTTATCCAAAAATAGACCGTTGAAATTTTTTTTTGTTTTATCGTGCTGTACTGGTGCAAGTTTAAGGCGTTTAGTCAAACTGACTAAGCTAAAGTTATTCAAAAAACCATGTCCACGTATTACGTACACATTTGTTCGTAATGAACTTAAGCTCAACCCTGAACAGCACGCAAAAACAGAAAATATGTCAACGGTCGATTTTCGGATAAGCACCCTTTTTGGAGACCTATTCACATTTATACAATAATTTTAATTTCTGATAATTTTTTGCAGGTCAGAATTGGAACTTTTTCTCTAATAAAGGTGGTAACAAAATTACCAAGCTTCTCATGCAAATGATGGGAATTTCTAGTCTGGCCTTGCCTTTATTTTACCATGCAGAATTGATTCGAAGTCCTTGCTTACCTTCTTATGTGGGAAGTTACTGGTTTGTTGATACCCAATGTGATGGAAAAATTGGAACAGATCTGCCGGCAACTTGGTCAGTGGATGAAATCTTGAAAAAGTGCTTAGTTTGTTTTGTCAGCTACTTAGATTGGAGTTTTCTTTTAAGTGGAAGCTATTTTCATGCGACACTGGTGCTTCTTCTCAAAAGTTATTGCTTGAAAAGCTATACTCTGCTGGCTGGTCAGAAAATTCGGGAAAATTTGTTAACGAAAGGTAAAACAAACTGGCACACATGTTTAATATAGAGGAGTTGAGGTAATGGCCACAGTTTATCGGCAACTCTATTCTTACATGACTGCTAGTGTTCTTGTTGCTGTTATTTTTCTGCACGTTATAAGTCTATATGCTTGTTTCAAATTTGGCTTCAATCTACCTATTTCAATGCTTTTTCTGTTTACGGTATGTTCAATAAATGGTGTCGCTGTTTTAGTGTACATGTATACTAGTTTAGCAAAAGTATGTACAACATCCAAACATGTTTTGGAAGTACATCTTAAGACGGGAAATTACACTGGGCCATGGTTTCGGCGTTATCAGAAATCATGTAAGATTATAAAGGTATACATTGGAAGTACAAATTATGTGGAGCCATTAACTCCTTTAACTGTCGAGCAATTTTGTATTGATCAAACTATTAGTTTGATGCTTTTAGAGAATTAAGAGAGCTCTACAAAGTTGTAAGCTGTAACGTGTTTCGGCAAAACTCGTTGACTATTTTGACTATATCTTGTTTTTGTTGAAAAACGAATAATTTGATGGTTCTTGAAACAATATAAGTCTCCTGTTTACTAAAATTTGATAAAATTCCATGATTTCTCAAAACAAATGGGTGATTGCAACAAAACTTGCCTAATTTTGCGCAAATGAATTCAATAATATTTAACAACTGTTTACTTACTTCGATGAGCTGGTTATTGGAAACCTAAAATACAAAAGGGAAAGGAATAGTTCTGAAAAATATTGAATGTGATTTCATTTTCCTATTCAGTTGGAAGTATAAGTTGATCAAAATTGTAAATATTTAATTATACCAAGAACAGAAAAACGCAAACGTATGGAGTTCATAGCTTATTGCGAAGGCAAATGAATATTTTGGTAGCTTCAAACAAGGTTGGATGACTTTTGATAGAATGGCTGAAGTATATTTGTGTATGCATTACAAGGTAAGTTTATCATTTATCTAGAATAGTTGGTCCCAAATTCTCATTACAATTTTGAGCAAACGGTGTGGTTTTGGTTGCTTGTACTAAACCTCGCTGTTATTAAAGAGCATTAACTTGGAAAAAATTACTTTGTCGAAAATTTACACAGCTCTGTGCTGCTTATTCTGTTGCACACAATGAACTTATTAATATTTTTCTACACGTAGCATATAATAATATGTTTATGTTATTAAACCAGAAAAACAATTTGAACTTAATTTTTTAACTGATTTAATACCGTGCATAAGAAACTAAACCACACAAAGTCAAGTAGCTCTACATTATGTGTTGTATGATAAACATATTTCTGTCCGAACGTCCTCTCTTAGCAGTTTACAAATGTTAAAAAGTGCGAAAGATTTTATATTATAAAATATTACTCACTTTTACGATATTAGTTAAGGTTATATCCTTGAACAGTGTTCCTCATTATATTCTGCTCGTGTTGCCAATTTAATATCCCTCGTGCTATTTTCCCCATGTAATATTTACTTTAAAATTCAATTTTGAGTAGTAGATTGCAGAAACGTGCAAATTGTTTTCTAACGAGCTAGCATTTTCAACAAGATACATGCTTTTGCTCATATACTGCTCTGAAATGATGCTTATAAAAATACTTGAAATTGAAAGAATGAAAAATTCAACGATTTTTAAAGCCTTCACTACTTTATAACGACCACATATTAATCGCATTCTAGGCCCGATACAAACAAAACCAACATTGCAACTTGTATGAAATGTTCTGAAATCCCGAAACCCAATTACCTCACCTTATTTCGGCTAAATTGGCTACAAATTAAATAAGACAAATTAACGAGTTTTTGATGTAATAACTTATAAAGTTTCCATTGTGACTTTGAATGATACATAAACCATAAACCATAAATAAAGCTATTCAATTGATTTATAGTTTGAAGTTTACATCTAAAATTTATTTCATATGCAAAAACTATACATGACGATATAGATAGATTTTTTTAAAGACAGCAGTAGAGAGCCTTAAGATTACTTTAGAAAAGGTTAAGGGCCTTAGTTTTCAAAGTTGCAGTAGGCTAAGTCAGTTCGAGTGCAGGCACTAATCATAACACAAGTTGCAGAATGCTTTTACAAGAAAATCTTCTTGAAGCTCTTATAGAACTAATGAAAACACCTGACTTTTTTGGTAGTTTAGTTTTTCAGTGGAACTTAAAGCAAAAATGTTTCCATCTGAAATCGGGGAAGAATCAACTTGTTTAAAAAACCAGATATTTTGCAAGTGCCATGTATACTTTGCTTGTTTTCTTGCAAATATTGTGGACATGGAAACAAGTCAATATATTTGTTAAACTCCATAGCATGTTTCACTTCTTTGCTTTAATGCTATTTCTGTACACCCATCAAGTTTTTTTCACGAAGGCGGAACTAATAGTTTCATATCTAAATGGAATGCTTTTGTTTGAAAATCACCAAAAAGGTAAATATTTAAGCTGACCTTAAAAAAAGTTGATACACAATTCATGAAAATTCATTTTTCCATTTAAAGGTCAAAACTCGAATTTGAAAATTAATCTCGGTAGCAGAAAACTTACCAAAATTGGTATGAAAATCTTGGCGATTTCTTCTGTGGCCGTGCCATTGTTTGGACATGCAGACCTGATTCGAAACCCTTGCTTACCTAGCCATTTAGGAGGCTTTTGGCTTGTTGATACACAATGTGGAGGAAAAATGGAAACAGATTTACAATCAAATTGGTCGTACTATGAAATTTTGACAAAGGCATTAGTTTGTTCTGTGAGCTACATTAATTGGAGTTTTCTTTCTAGTGGAAGCTTTTTTCATGCTGGGTTAGCCCTTCTGCTAAAAAGTTATTGCTTGAAAAGCTATATTCTACTGGCAGGTGAAAGAATTGGTAAGATTCTAACAGAAAGAAGTAAGTCAATTTGGGAAACTTGTTTAATATATAGAGAGATTGAGGTGATGGCTACAGAATATCGGAACTTGTATTGTTATATGACTGCTGATCTTATTATGTCGTCTATGCTTGTACATACTATAAGCTTGTATGCTTGCTTAAAGTTTGGTTTCAAATTACCACTGTCAATGTTTTTCATGTTTTCGTTGTCCGTAGTTAATGCTTGGCTTGTAGTTGTTGGTATGTATACTAGTTTGGCGAATGTGTACATAGCGTCAAAATATGTTTTGAAAATAAAACTAAAAAGTGGAAGGTGTAATGGTAAGTGGTTTCGAAAGTTTCTCAAATCCTGTAAAATTGTGAAAGTATATGTTAGCGATACAAATTTTGCCGAACCTTTGACACCCTTGACTGCTGAGCAGTTTTGTATAGAACAAACTGTTAACTTATTGCTATTGAAGAATTGATGTATTTAAATTGAAAATTGAAGGAGTTCGCAGTTTTCAATTCAGGCGTAAAATCTAGAAGTTGAATAACGTTGAGTGTATAGATTATACGTTTATGGAAAAACACTGTAAATAGAGGTAAAACATATGAACTTTGAAACTATTATTAATAAGAAATTTAGCATATAAAGTTTGGTTTGATATCGATGTTTAATGTTTAAATGTCTTCAGTTTACAAAGCAAACTAAGAATGTACCATGCATTTTTGCACATTGACTGCATTGGGGTAAACTGAAAGCTATGTATGAAAAGAAAGAATAAACTATTTCACACGATCGTAAGGCATACAAACATAGGCAATGATGAAAATGTTTTTCTACTTTCTATCGCAACAACTAGTCGTGAATAACTGCTGCTCTTAACAAAGTTCGATATCTCAACCCATTTTGCCATGAAAACACACGTTATCATAAAAAAATCCAAGTTGAACATGAGGTTTCACATTCAAACATTTTATATCAACATATCACTATATTTGCTGTGTGATTCGTAAAATAAGCTCATAACATTCCAATTTGTTTCAAAATTGGCTCCTATTGGTAGCAAAGGTAAATCTATGATCTGCTGTCAAGACATTGGGTTGTACTGACAGCTTGACGAGCTTCGACGCAATTATACAAATTTCTTTATGGATACAGCATGCAATGAAAAGTATTCTAATTTTCTAACAAATAAAACCATATCATGTCATGATATATTTTGAAACATATTTGACATGTAAAATATGTTTAACATGTAGAGCTCTGGTAAAATATATTTAACTGTAGAAGGATTTTGAAAAATATTTGACATCGGAATATTTGTTCAAATATATTTTCTTCTGACAAGATACTGTGATATCAGTTCAGAAGATTTTCTTCAAAGTTAGATGTTTTTTAATGTTTTATTCATCTTGTCAATCTGTCCGACCTTTCATGACGACATACTTTTTTCAATGCTAGTGTTATGTCAATTTCCACATAATTTGTAAACTGGGATTGTTTGATTGAAGAATCTGATGAAGAAACTAATTAGTGAATGGGGTACCATAATTTAAAATGGAGGTTTTATGCGGATCGTAATATAATTGTAATGCATGCCTGGTCTGTAATCGAGTTTGTTTCAATATAACAATTCTAAATAATTTGCTACTTCTGTACGGAGGTTTGTTCTACACTAGACCAATTTAAAATTAAAGGACATGAACAAACATATTTCTGTCATAATTAAGCTTTTATTTAAACCTTGCGATCAAATCAGCTTATTTAATAGAACAATATTAGATAAAATCAGCAATCTTAATCATTAACATACCTTGAAACAATGATTTCTCTAAATACTTTATTGGAACACATTTAGTTTTCAAGTGGTTTAAGTAGTTCTTAGGCAAATATTTAATCAGCTTACACTTTCTGGAAAGAGTCTAAATGGAATTGTAATCTTTGTAGCATTTATGGAAACTTAAACTACCGTCAGAAGATTCGACTTTATTATTTTTAAGCAAAGTTAAATACCTCTATTTAGTTTCCATAAAATATCATAACAAACAATAAACAATTACAAGACATCCCAAAAATTGACAGTTATTATTGCGTTACGAATAAACTAATATTATATGCTCCATTTTGTGCTCATAACTCCAATAAAACTTTAGTTCGCTTTACTCAGTAAACTAACTTCGCTAGAAAACATCCACTATTTACATAAGTTTCATATCATACTTTTACTTGGTTCTGGCTTTATTTTCTGTTTGTAAATCAAGTCTAACGCGTTATTGTAGTGAAAAAACTCGAAAGCCATTTCAACAAAACTCGTTACGTTTTCCCTGTGTCAATTTTTCTGTAAGCTAAGCTTTCTATAATATTAAGTCGTTTGTTAAAATTCGAACAAGTTTAAAAATAACTAATTTGCCTGTTCACGGATATCCTTACCATTGGTTCCCAATTCCTCTCCAATGAATCCTAAAGTTTACTTGATATCTAGACAGACAGTTTTTATTATATTAGTAATCGCAAAGTGTCCCAAGTTACCAAAATTCAAGTTCTGAAATGAAAATCGAAAAATTATTGTATGCAACGGAGTCTGGGTAATGGATTTTTAAAACCTTGCATAACTATTACATATATGTCCCACTTTTTACCACCACCAAAGCACTATGGTTAAAACACTTCCACTTAGTTATGTGGCACGTGGAAAAAAACAAATACGTTCTGAACGAGCTACTATATCAATAAACTAATATTATTATTTGCATATTTGCAATAAGTGGAAACTGGCAACTTTAATTTAGACACAGTAATGGTAGTAGGTAGTACACAGTAGGGGGCAAAAGTATGCCCATAATTAAAATAGATATTCTATAATCTAAGTTCAACTTGGAGCAAATATACATCAAAAGGAGTTTAAAACACTTTTGATAACGTTAGCAGCGAGCTATAACATATCCATAAGAGTTTTATTTAGGTTAACGATTTTATGGTAAATTACTTTTGCCACACATAAAAAATTAGGCAGTTTCAACAACATTTTCGATACAAGCAACCATAGTGCAAGAATTTTCTTTCTTTAACTCTTGTTTGAATGAAAGGCTCTTTTCGTTACAAAAGATTAAAATGCTAACTTCAGACAATATTCTTGAATCTCTTGAAAACCAAATAAAAGTAACCGATATTTTTGGCTGCTTACTCTTCCATTACAATAGTAAAGAAAAACGTTTTCAGATGAAACCCAAACGTAAGCAGCGAATACAAAACGCCAGATTTTTCACAAGCGCAGTATATGCATTTCTTGTATTCTTGCAAGTTATTTGGACTTGGAAGGCAACTGGGATCTACATCAAATTACACAGTGTGTTTCATGTTTGCGCTCTTCTGGTATTTAGCTACGCTCATCATGTTTTCCGTTTGAAATCAGAACTGATCGTTTCATATTTAAATGGAATGCTGATGTTTGAAAACCAAAGGAAAGGTATGCCTTTAAACATATTTAAATAGTATGCTTTGTGCGTCTGATCTTTTACTTCCAGGTCGCAACCGGAATACTAACTTGAAAGTTAGTGGTAGCAACCTCACCAAGCTTGTCATGAAAATCATGAAATATTCCTGTGTTACGGTACCGCTGTTGTACCATGTGGACTTACTGCGAAACCCTTGCTTACCCCTTCATCTGGGAGGCTACTGGCTTGTTGACACACAATGTGGCGGAAAACTTGGAACGGATTTACAAGCAACATGGTCATTGTATGAAATGTGGACGAAATCTTTAGTATGTTTCGTAAGCTACTTCAATTGGTGCTTTCTTGTGAGTGGAAGCTATTTCCAGATGACGTTGGTCCTTATGCTCAAAAGTTTTTGCTTGAAAAACTACATTCTTCTTGCTGGCCGGAAAATTCATGAGAGCCTTCTTATTGGAAATGGTAAACCAAATTGGCAAACTTGTCTAGTATACAGAGAAGTAGAGGTGATGTCTACAGAATACAGGCGCCTATATTCTTGCTACTTGACTGCAGGTGTTGTTGTATCATATATGTTTCTGCATACACTTAGTTTATATGCTTGTGTAAAGTTTGGAGCTGTGCTGCCAGTTTCTATGATTGGATTTTTCATGATGGCAGCAGTTAATAGTGGCGTTGTTCTTGTATTTATGTATACAAGTTTGGCCAATGTATATGCAGCATCAAAGTATGTTTTGGAAATAAAACTAAAAAAACGGACTGGGTAACGGTAATAGGCGACCATGTCGATGGTTTCAAAGATATCTGAAATCGTGTAAGGTTGTGAAGATGTTTGTGGGCAATACAAATTTTGTTGAGCCACTTACTCCTTTAATCGTTGAGCAGTTTTCCATTCAGCAAACAATAAGTTTAATGCTATTAAAAAACTAGTTCATGGTTCAAATGAAAGGCAAAAAAAATTAATTGAAAACCCATTTTTTTATAAACACAACCACTAATTTGTCAGACTGCAGTATTCATTACAACAAATTTAAGTTTTATAATCTAATTTATTTTTAAATATAAGTACTTTTATGTGTTTAGTATGTAATTTTAAAGTATTGGTTTGTTGAAGTATAACGACAGTAATTAACTATTAACACACTTGCAGTACCAACTAAATTAATCAATTAAGTAGTTTTAATATCAAAGCACAAATATAAATCTATAATTTTGCTCGTTATGACACTCCCAAGCCAGTGATATACTGAAAACTGCTTTACCAAGTTTATAAAAAAGTGTAAATGGAAAGTAAAAATGAACTAAAATGCATATTCTAGACTTGGGAATTATTATTTCATTCATCACATATGCCATAAGTGTTATGAGTATATTATGGCTAAAAAAATTCTTCGTTGACCTATGTACGTGGTTGCCAGATAATTCGGATGCTTTGAATTAGTAATTTGGTTATGAGAATTTACCACCCGTTATGTTTACGTATTGAGGATGCATGATCGAGTAGTACAGGTTTCCATATAAGGAATATTGATTTTAGGAAACTATATGGCACGATGTTTTGTAACAATAGCAATACGTTTAATACATTGTAAGAGATTGAACCAAATTAACTTTCATACTGCAGAGTTAACAAGTAATGTTTTTCCCAAAAAAATTCATCCCTGAATACTGAATAAACAGTGAAAATTATCAAAGTTATATTCAGATATAGTTCTGATGTTATCAAGATAGCCAAAAATGTATATATTTCTTCAAAACTCAAATCCAATATGAGTAATATAAAAATGGTATCAATAGTAGTACGATTTAATGAACAATTTCAAATATAACAAACTTTCGCAATCAACTATACTATGATTATAATATATACAAAGCATTCTTAAATTTTAGTATTTAATGGGAAATTTAGTACTCGCTTAAACGCATAATCCTCTAATTAAGCTTAAGCGTTAACCTTTTTTCGTTAAATATCAAAATAATTAAAAAGTGTCGATAAGTTTCAGTTCAAACATGAACAACAACTAATTAAAACTGTATCAAACTGTAAACTAAAAAATGTTGATTATACGAGTTGACAGCTGTAAAATAAAAATTAACTTTTAGTATATGAACTTTTATAGCATAATAAATATAATGGATGAACTTTTTACTAAAAGTTAACTAAAAATTAACCAAATAAATAGTTATGACCAAAAATAAACTCAGCATTTGAAAGTTAATCCAAATATGTTTCGCAACTTGTTTAGACTAGACATAACATGGTAACGGTATTATTAACAATGTCATCACAAATCAGTAACCCAAGTTTTGAAGTGGTCATTCCATACGGACCGAGTTTTATTCCGATAGGCTTACAAGTATTTATCATCATTTTATGTTCTTTCTTAGCCACAAATTGTCTCCAATAAAGTTTAAAAGCTTGTGAACTTTTAGTAGGAAAACTAGCCACATATGTGAGAAAAATGGCAATTCCAAAACATGTCATTGTAAGTGCGGGCGCTAACATATAAATAAATATATTCAACGCAGAATACATTTTCAACGTCATGTATGCTCCAAGGGAACCCAAAAATACCCCAACAAAAACCAAAATAGATAAAAATTCGGATTCAACAAGATTCGCCACTATTAAGAGCAATTCCATCATTCGGAGACGTTTGTGGCAACTCAAAAACGCATGTCTCAGGAGTACGTTAAACGAAGATTAACGAAAATTAAGGGTCGGTGAATATCTGAGTAAACCTTCATCTATGACGAAAACGAAAAGCAGTAGCGATAGCAGGGAGCAAAGGAGATAGTGTAACATAAATAAGTAAAGAAAACACGAGAACAATTTTGCCAAGATACTTATATTACCAAGCACTAATTGGAAAGGTTCATACGACAAAGCAAACGGTAGCGAGGAACTTCCTAGAAGCACAATTAACAATAGTGCTGATAACAAGTAAACTAGCAGTTCCATAATATTCGTCTTTTCTCCACGATATGGAACCTTAACTTCATAATCAATTAAAAACGATGACTGGTTGTTTTTAGGTTGGGATTGTACAAGTTTGAAGAGTTGATTTGAAAGATATATAATTCCTTTATAATGTTTATGCTGTGTATAGCATGCAGACAGAAATATAAGTGTTCCTGTTAAGTAGAACAAGTAAACTATGAATTGACTCATGTGATTTACGGTGTAGGACTTCCAGTGAAAAAACAACCATATTAAACGATTAATAATAGTGGGAATGAAAACGCCGAATACAATGAAAAATACTAGAAATCGAATGATCCTATAGTATTTTTTGTGAACAACTGTACTATTAACCACCTTGAAGTTGGAATAATCTACTGCGTAAGGCATTGGACATACATTTTGGAATAAGGTATGTATCCTATACACTGCTCGAAAGGGCAAAATTTTGGATGCCATGTTTTGAGTCTAATTCAGTAAAGCGAAAAGGTATAAAGTCGGTCAAAAATTTAAAATTTAATGCTAGAAATAACTCTGTTTTTGAGATTATTAAGTTCTGATCAAAATTTATGTACAAAGAACATGTAGGATCAAAATCAAACTGGTAATATAATATGTAGAGACGAAAGCTATGCCAGTAAAACTTAATTTACATATATAATAGGACCAAAGTAATTTATTTCTTTATTATCTATATGCTACATAATAAATAATGAAAATGTGGTTCTTGCTTTCATATTCTTTAACTTGACCAATGTTTTAAAATAAATATTGTGATCAAGCAATTAAGTTTTACATTAGCATGCATTTATCTTTAGAACAATC
Source organism: Entomobrya multifasciata (assembly GCA_034693345.1). Classification (NCBI taxonomy): domain Eukaryota; kingdom Metazoa; phylum Arthropoda; class Collembola; order Entomobryomorpha; family Entomobryidae; genus Entomobrya; species Entomobrya multifasciata. The sequence goes on from JAQFXM010001458.1 coordinate 29,302, forward strand.
ACTGAATCATAGTTTATTTAAACTACTTCAATATAATTTTTAATATACAGCAGTATTCCATCTAAATGGATCTTTAAATTTTCATTTGAAAATTAAACGAACATTTTCAGTAATTTAGTAAGGTTTAATAAGAGAGATAATTTTCTCTAAAATAGGCACTAGTGTAATGTTACTGTCATTTAATGGATCAGTTTAACAAAAAAATTAAATTTGTATTACAATCAAAATCTGAACTGAATGCCGGATTGCTATAAATAGAATTAACGCTAACATTGTATTGTAGTAAAATTGTGATTTGGAAGAATTGGAATAAAAAGATAGCACATACAATGATAGAAACCCAAAATTGACTTTCCTGTACATGAAGTCGTGATTTAGGCTTTATTTAAATTTTTGAAATCCGGGTTTTTCATCTTGGTAAACTATTTCAACTGCAATTTTCTTATGATTGGAAGCTATTTCCATGTTGGTTTGGTCATATTTGTCAAAAGTTACTGCTTGAAAAGCTACGTTCTATTGGACGGTAAAACAATTAATAAAAGTTCCTCAGGGAAGGAATGAAAAGTTGGTACGCCTGTCTAATACACAGGAAAGTAGAGCTGATGTTCACAGAATATTTCTACTCCACAGCTATTTAAACTTAAGTTTCCTTTCTGAGTTTTGTAAGTAAAATATAGCATCCGATATATCTACCAACATATTTTGTAATACCTTCATCACTGCAACAAGTCATATTGGGCGAGATGAGGAATCCCGTTTAAATATCATACAAATTTGGATTTGTCATGAGTATATGCAATGCATGTGATTCCGAACTGCTTTTTCTGTTATGTGGCTGTGCACTTGTATTGTGTGTAGCCCTTAATGTAAGTATTATTTTTTGGCGAATCAAGAAAACATGAGGATACTTACATATCGATGTTTTAAAAGCTTATGTATGTTCGTATGAAATATGTTTGTTACTTTGAAGATGTATTCCATGATAGTATGTCGCGTTTTCAGAGGCCAGCGGCACTGGAATTGGATATATGTTTCATACAAAAACACTTTCATACCTAAATAGTCGCTTAACTGTTACCATCTCAGAGTGTTATTACAGACATATTCATTCACACAATTTTTCTGAAGAAATTAATGAGAATCGTTATGATTGCATTAATTGTATTGTTATCTTTGAGTATTTTATCGCAAAGTATCTACTCTAACTCCATCGTTTAATGTCGAACAAATGAGCTAGGTTCACATTTTTTATTTCGTAACAAAACCAGCAACAAGCTTAAACGCAGGTTGTGGTAACGCATAAGGTTAATCAGTACTGATCACTAAAATAGTACTTATATGCACCCAATTTGTACGAAAATCATTGCTCTTAAACATTCTAGGAACCTTTGAAATGAATTTTTGAAAAGAAAGCGTGGGTTTATAATCACTATTTAGATGTTCTACAAAAACATCCAAATGGCAGCTAATTTTCTACCTTTGTTACTATTATTTAATATGAAAATATGGTTAAGCCTAGTAGTGAAGGGTGAAAAAGATAAGATTTATTCCGATTAAATCGGTTATGTATTGCTTAGAATTTGTGAACTGTTTAGTAACCGGAAGTACCGTTGTCTTTTGTGAGTGACATTGCCATGCAACAAAGCTTTATTGCCAAAAAACAAATTATCTCTAACCTTACGCTAAGTTGTAACTTGATATCCGAAAACGATATAATATTAAGGGCTTTATCTAATGTAAGAGCTTCTAGCAACTAATAATTTTAATGGTGATAACGTTCCAAAATTAAAACGGTCTTTAGCTTACTCCGGTCTGAAACTAAATTTCAGTACAGATAAAAAAGATGCCCTGTAATCACGACCTATTATTAGCTCAGTAAAGTATTGTTATAATGAGATGTACTGATAAAACTTGTTACGATTCCAAACAAAGCTTATAAAAGCATAACTAATGGTTCAAACGACGACAAAGAACCTTGCTGGATGCATGTTTATGTTGAACTTGAACTATTCTATAAAAGAATTTAACAGTTTTATTTGAAATAGAAATGTTAACATTTGCACATGTTAACCGAATACACCAGTTCGTCACTAAATGTACCGCCCCTGGGTTTCCAATCGTGTGGAATAAAAATGGATACTGGGAATCCAAAGCAAAAGCTCAGCACTTTTTCTTCAAAACATCGCTTGTTAAGCTTGTAACGTTAATTGTGGAAATTGCAGCGTGGATTTATAACACACGTACTGGTGATTACTATAGCGTTTCTCAAAGAGTCGCCATAATATTCACAATTTTACTGATTTTCACAACGATTGCTACTGACTGGTTGGGACCTGCTAAAATGCACTTCCTAACGTTTCCACTTCCCACTTCCACTTCCCACTTCCACTTCCCACTTCCCACTTCCCACTACCCACTTCCCACTTCCCACTTCCCACTTCCCACTTCCCACTTCCCACTTCCACTTCCCACTTCCACTTCCACTTCCACTTCCCACTTCCCACTTCCCACTTCCACTTCCACTTCCCACTTCCCACTTCCACTTCCACTTCCCACTTCCACTTCCCACTTCCCACTTCCACTTACTCAAAATCCACTTCCAAACCCAAAATCCCCTTCCAAACCCAAAATCCATTTCCAAACCTAAAATCCACTTCCAAACCCAAAATCCACTTCCAAACCCAAAATCCCCTTCCAAACCCAAAATCCATTTCCAAACCTAAAATCCACTTCCAAACCCAAAATCCACTTCCAAACCCAAAATCCCCTTCCAAACCCAAAATCCATTTCCAAACCTAAAATCCACTTCCAAACCC
>JAQFXM010001459.1:0-32110 GCA_034693345.1 Entomobrya multifasciata
CTTTGACACGCAATATGTATGTCTATGGAAATTTTTGCATGTAAAATCATATGACCCTCTATGCCATGGTCCGTTAAGAGAAATTAAAAAATGAAAAGCTTCGATTGCGTTAATAAAAAAACCATAATATGACATTTAAATTTAATGGACAGATTGTTCATCTTTGCCTTGTAGGGTGTGCACGTACTCATGCATAGAAAAAAGGTAAGCTTATGAAAATACGAAAGATGTCATCTCATCGTTGCGTTATTATGAATGAATTTTAAAAATTAAACATGATTACTAAATTAATTATTGTTAATTACAATCTTCTTCCTTCTATATCTTTAACTTCAAAAAGTACATAAGAAAGAAGTCAGACAAGCAAAACCTTCATTGGCTGGCTTGAATTTAACTTTGTAGACAGGAAGCTTGTCCTTGTGCATATCAAACAAAGTCAAGATTCAAGCTACAAGTTCATGAATTTAAAAAATGACCACGCAAAGCCAAGCAAAAAATATACCAAATGCACAAAATACAGCCACAGCACATCCAACTGAACTGGAAACACAAACAAGCATGTACTATGCACTATGCACTATGCAATGCACCATGTATAACATGTAGATGTGTTCCGGACATTGGAGCTTGCTCGGGAATGGGGGAGTCGGATCCGAGAAATGCCTCCAGTCCAGCACCAGCATCGTCTCGTGGCAACTTGACTCACAACAAAAAAAAATGACGATGATTTTTCTGCGATAACCTTGTGTATTACATATTACCTATTTATTCTTTTGTTCCAGTAAACTTACTTTTTTTTATACTGGGCATACGCAAATTTAAAATTACCTAATTTATATGACCTTTAAAAAAGACGCAAAAATATAACGAGAAATTTGCAAACGCAATAAGAATGTTTGCTTAATTAAGTGATATTTTAAAATTTAAATCATTATAATCACTAAAATAAAATGGCTTTATATTTTGAAAGTCGCCTCAAGCTTCCCACCGATTCCAACTCGCCATCCGTTGGAAAACGTGTATTTTTGGATGTCACTTGGCACAAAGTCTTTCCATTGTTGGCGATTGCCCACTGTGATGAACGGAATGGAGGCATTGTTTCCATTTATAATCATGCCATTGAAGAAACGACCAATGTGGAACCCAGTGTTCAACAGGGCAGTCAAGTGGTTAACATTCGCTGGCATCCCACCTCCAAAATTCTTGCAATGGGTTATCAGTCTGGAGAAGTGGTTGTTTGGAATCAGGAGGAAAGCGAGTGCTTCGAAGGGCCAAAAGGTCATACAAGTTCTGTAATGCTTATGGAGTGGTCAGCGGATGGATCAGTGCTGGTGTCTTCGGACAGCTTGGGATATCTTGTCATTTGGCACAGTGATATGCAAGGTCATTTGCAAACACAAGCTGTTCATGACTTTAAGGATCCAGTTTGTCAGATTGTTTTTCGGGGGACAAATTTTTCTGGGATTGTGCCAGAGGATGATAATGAAAGGGCGCTGGGAATGATGACAAGTTGGAGACCGAAAACGGGTGTGAAGAGAAGAGGTGGTAGGCAGTTAACTAGACAAAGTAGAGCGGGGTTGGATGATTCAAGAAGTTTGGAGAGATGCTTTTTTGCGGGGGTGTTAAGTGGAACAATATTTTATTTGAAGGAGAATGGGTCCAGTGAAGATGTTCTCAGTTCCGGAAGTGCTGTTCGAAGTTTGCTTTATCATGGACCAAAGGATATACTTATTGTGATGACAGAGGCTTTTATCATGGGACAGTTTAGTGTGGATGAGAATGGGGATTTAAAGGAAATTAGCAAGGTGATTTAACTAGTGTACATATTTTAGCTAATTTAGCTACAGTTACAGTTTAGTAATTCTTTATATTTGATTTGTAGATGAAGTTAAGTGGGGAAGGTGACGTGCGACTTCACTGGATTGGAATCAATACACTCGCTGTACTATGCAATGAGCCGTATATTCGCCTATGGGATGTCGATACATCGGAAAATATTGTAATTGAGCCAAAGGACAAGGATTTCGGGGAAGATGAAGTTTTTCTTTCAATTGACTACAGTATCAAAAATGGTAAGCACAAAGGTCATTATTCCTTATAGGTTATCAATGTCATCATCATGGATTTCTTTTTAAAATCTTAACAGCTATTCTTTGCTGCTGTACAAGCAAGGGTCGTGTAGTAATGTGGAAGGAAAGTGACACGGGAAGTTTGACTGAGACAGGCTCTTCAAAAACTAGTGAGGATCACTGGGAATGGTACAACAGCACGTCGATCCCGAACAGTTCAAAGATGGCGGTTTGGTGTCAATCGGAAAATGGGCTTTTAGCAGTAAATGCTATTCAAGAGGTGCTTATCCTGAAGGAACAGGAACTCTGCTTTACTTTCGCTGCGGGAGTGAGCTGTGTCCAGACTACGCCCACGCAATTGGCAATCCACATGTTCAAACAGAAGCTTAGCTTTGATATCAAGGTTGATATGCAAATTAAAGGAATGACTACATCGGGACAACATGTTGTCATTTGGAATGGAAATAGAGTGGCTGTTTATGAAATAGGGCCAACGATATCTGCAAAGTATAAGCATTTGGGTGGCTTCACAACGAAATCGGAAAGTATTGCCATTCACGAACAGAATTTGTATACTTTGGAGGAAAATCAAATTCAAGTGAGAACATTCCAGGGAACTGTCAAGCAAACTTTAAGCTTTTCTGCACAGGAGGGTCCTCCAATTACAATGAAGGTTGGTGGGGATTACATTGTTTGTGGAACGGAAAATGGTTATCTGAAAATATGGCATATTGGAAGGAGAGAGGCCAAGGTTCACATGCAGCCTAAAGACTTGAATAAAATTATTGACAACTTTGGTGAGGTGATCGAAGCGGTTACTAATGCAAGTGGGGAAAAGGTTGCCGTTTATGTGGCGCAAGATAATCTGATACCGGATTCAAGACTGTTTATAATTGACTTGAACGAGGGGAATGTCACCCAAATTAGTATAACGGATCGTTTTATTACTAAGTTATTTTGGGAGCCGCAGAATTCCCTGTACCTAGCTGTTGAAACAAAACTTGTGCCTTTCGAGTTCAGGATGGGGGCAGATGATAGTTTGCCTTCTTCGGAAATTATTGAGGATAGTTCGGAAGTAGTGGGCGGGACAAGTGAAGCAGCAACACCAACACCACAGTCGGCAGCCAAGAAAAATAGAAAAGTTGTGATGCAAATTGCGTCAACTTGTGATCAAGTTGTTATTACGTTCTTTTTAGATAGCCAAAAGGGGTTCCTGGTGCATGAGCAAAGGGAGTTGGATACGGGGGTTGGAAGAGGGAGGGGATCGGGGGATGAACATTTAGTGGGGATGGAGGTACCTTATCTTTACTTCACCAGGAACTGTGGACAGAGTCGGTTAGCTAAAAAGCCGAGTTTGGCAAGGATTAAGGAAATACAATTGGAGCAAAGTGGAGTAAGTTGATTAGTTAAAGAAATGAAAGTTTAATTGTTCCCATAATTCAAATTTTTATTTTGTATTTGGTTAATTTGTAGAGGGAAGTTCAAAAAACTTTAAAGGATTCCTCCCGAGTTAATATTGAGCGAGATCCCATTCTTGACTTTGATGGCATCGAAGACGAGGAGAGGGAGGGACGAGAAGCGCTAATAAAATATGTACACAGTATACTAGTTGACGACATTGATGGAGCATTAAACGCCACAAAATCAATCAAAAACAAGAAAGTGTACAACAACATGTTAAGAAACTGTTTGAAAACGAGGCGATTGGATGTGGCCTTCATATGCCTCTCCAAACTGAAGAATGTGAGGGTCTGCCAAATTCTCCGGGAAACTGTGGAGGAGGAACCCGAAGAAGAAGCTCACGTTGCAATGCTAGCAATCCAACTGGGGTTAATTGAAGAAGCTGAGGAATTGTACAAATCATGTGGACGATATGATCTTTTATTGGATTTATACATTGTCAGTGAACGATGGGAGGATGCTGTAAAGCTTTGTGAAGATAATCGAAGAATTCAATTGAAAAGTACTTATCACGCGTGGGCGAAATGCTTGGAAAAGGAGAAAAAGACAAAAGAAGCTATCAAAATGTATGAAAAAGCGGAAACCCACAAATATGAAGTTCCGAGAATGCTGAGTGATGAGCCTCAACAATTGGAGCAGTACGTTTTGACAAGGAAAGATAAGGAGTTGTACCAGTGGTGGGCGCAGTATTTAGAAAGTAGTGGTGACACGGAGAGTGCCCTTCAGTATTATGAACTTGCTCAGGATTGGTTATCTTTGGTGAGGTTACTTTGCTTTTGTGGGGATCATGATAAGGCGGTGGTTGTAAGTGAAAAGGTGAGTGATCGGGCAGCGGCTTATCATTTAGCGAGGACGTTGGAGGATAGGGGAGATATTGGAAAGGCTATTGGATTTTATTCAAGAGCGGGGGCGTTTGGACATGCGATAAGGATTTGTAAGGATAATGGGTTGGTGGACGAGTTGTGGGGGATGGGGATGAGGGCAGAGCCGGCTGATCAGGCAGAAGCTGCTAAATATTTTGAGACGATGGAGCCCCCAAATTATGGGAGAGCTATACAGTTATATCATAAGGCGGGTTATGGGAGTAAAGCGTTGGATTTGGCTTTTGCAACGCAGGAGTTTGGGGCACTTCAAATGGTTGTGAGGGATATCATTAGTAAACCGAGTCATAATACGGATCCTTTGCTGTTGCAAAGGTGTGCAGAGTTTTTTGTGGATAATAATGAGATTGAGAAGGCGATTGATATGCTGGTTGCGGCGCAAAAGTATCCAGAGGCTATGGATTTGTGTGTGAAGAAAAAGTTTACTATTACGGAGGACATTGCGGAGAGATTGACAGCGCCAAAGGGAGCGGGGCTTGAGGAGGGGACGAGGAAAATGCTTTTGGAGAAAATGGGTGAAAGCTTGACTTATCAGGGGAGTTATCAACTGGCTGCTAAAAAGTATACGCAAGCGGGGAATAAAATACAGGCGATGAAAAGTCTGCTGAAAAGTGGAGACACGGAAAAAATCAAGTTTTATGCAGATATTTGCAGACACCGAGAAAGTAAGATGAAAAAACTAATTCATTGTGTTTAAAATTTTAATGACTTAATTTTTAAATTGCTTGTATTTTGATTAGTTTACGTTCTTGCTGCAAACTACATGCAGACACTTGACTTGACAAGAAGCCCTCATATTATTCCAACCATAGTTCAATATTATAACAAGGCACAGGCTTATGACAGCCTGGCAGCCTTTTACGAGACCCTTGCCCAATCAGAAATTGAAGACAATCGTGATTACAAGAGTGCACTTCATGAGTATCGGAAGGTGGAACAGGCTTTGAAGCAACTTGTTGGGGGAAATGGGAGTCAGTATGAGGAAAAGTTGAGGGCGATTCAAACGAGGATTTTTAATATTCATAAATTCATTTCGGTGAAGGATAACTTTGCGGGGAATCCGGAAGGGAGTATGCAGGAGTTGAAGAGAATGAAGGAGGATGGGAAACTGGATGGGATACGATTGGGGGATATGTATGCGGTGATTATTGAGTATCTTGTGGGACAGGGGCAGTTAAGACAAGCACTTGCAATTTTAGATGAGATGAAAGCGTATATTCCAAATGCCAATTATGGGCGGTATTTGAGCTCAGAAACGGTTAAGGTAGGATTAATTAGAATTGTTGTTAAAAATAGAAATTGGGATTTGTTTATGACGTGATCTTATTTTTAAACGCAGAGCATTGAAAAGGTTTCCGACTTCCGCTCCTCCAAAAATTCGTCCAATGATATGACTTCCTTTAACAACTCTACAAAGAACAGTACTTTGCCTGCAGCAAAAGGTGTTATCAATCCGGGCGATGATATCATTCAGCTTATCAAGGATGGAGGTGCTGGAGGGGATTGGTAGGAGGAGGACGGGGTAGAAGAGGAAGAAGATGGGGAAGGGGAGGAGGATGAGGGAGAAGAAGAAGTTGAAGAGGTGGAAGAAGAGGAGGAGATTGAAGATGAAGATGAGGATGGTGAGGAGGAAGAGGAAGATGAGGAGGATGGGAGCCACCATCATAATCATTCTTATCAATTTCAGTACCAACAAGGCGCAGGTGGTGGAGGAGGAAGTGTGGGTGGGAGAATGCGTGGCAGTAATAACATGAATTTAAATGCAGAAAATAGCAGTTATTTTTCAAATAATAGTAATAGTGGTGGAGGGGGTGGTGGTGGATTTGGGTTTACTTGAATAAACTTACAAACTTAATTTAAAACTGGTTTGAATAAACAATTTGTTCAGAAATTTAACTTTTACTGGTACACATTTATTTCTAAAGTTGGTAAAAACAAAGTATTTGGCTAATTTGTTGGAATACAAAATACATTCATTCTGGTTTGGCGATTATTGGAATGGGTTCCAGCTTTTCTGATTTCTTGAGTTGTCTTGATCCTTGAGTGCCATCATCAGCACCTGCAGCAGGTGCTTGCCTTCCCCACATGGTGCCAATTAATGGCGAGTGTTTTAAGTAATCAATACCTTCAAAGGAACTACGACTTGAGCAGGACTTCACTGGTCTATTTTGAGAAGCTTCGTCATTGTTCTCATTACTGCATCCTTGTGTAGCCACTTGTCTTGATGGAGGCCTCGACGCAGGCAATGGCGATGGAAGGACACCCGTGTTCCTTGGTAAATACTGTCCAAACACTTGAATTAACGAGGGATCATCATGACAAGCCATTGAGAAGTCTTGCAGTGAAATGACACCATCTCCGTCAATGTCCAGCTTGGGAAAAATGAGGACAACAAGATCTTCCCCAATTTGATAAGCTTTTTCTCGGTTATTTGTAGACAAAGTGCGTCGGGCATGAGAACTGGACATTTGCAGGGAGTCTACAATGGAAAGGATTGCATCCATTTTGGAAATTGTGTAGTCGGCTGGTTCCAAGGGCGTTTCTGTAAGCTTATCAATGCCAGGTTTGCCATTTGCAGGCTTTCCATAGACTCGAAGTCCCAACTCAACTTGCGCTTGGAAGGGTCCTTGGAGAAGAACTGAAATTGCGGGCACAACTTCCTTCGCAGTCAACTTTAAAAGCAAAATATCCATTTTATTTGGCACTTTTAATAACGAGCACAGTTAAAAATAATATTTTAACTTACATAACCCAATTTGTTTCCATCAAAAGCATTGAAAACTCGTTTGAACATGAAACTCTCATCTATATCCAAGTTTTCTGAAATAATTCTCCGAAATCTTGTCAAGTTTATTTGCTCATTGTCGTCACCGGAAAGGCCCAACGCCTGATAAATCTCCAAGTAGCCATCTCTCTTGTTCTCCTCATTATCATCGTCCTCCTCTGACTGCAAAATAAGATTGCATAAAAAAAGAACTAAAGATATTGATTTGATGATTGAAGATTTTACTGGGGCAAGATGAGACTGAGACTACTTACAAGGCTGTGAAGACTTTTGGTGAGAGGAATCTGTACAGACTCAGACTCGGGGTCCAGGGATGGTGGATCCACAGTAACTTTCGAAATCGTTTCTTCTGTCATTTTGCTGATTTGCTTATCCTATTTTGGTTATCGATTGATAAGCGAGGTTGATTGTGAAAAGTAAAAAAGTGGTTCTTGGTTGAGGCTTTGAAAAATTTTCATGAAGACGTTCAATAAAACTTGATAAGAAGTTGCGTTGGTACCTTGTATCCGTACATTCGTTCAGTCTTTCATTTTACTTCACATTGCTTATCTGTGTTTTCATTTATAAAATTTTTATCGAAAAACCCAAGAGCCTTGTAAAGTGAGAGTAGTGCTACATTTTGTTTAGAAAACCATTATAAGGGAAATTTATTAGAAATCCAAAATGCCCAAGAAAAAAGGCAAAAAAAGTAAAGGGGAGAAGGGCCCCAAGCTCAAACCCGTGACAGATGGCTTGCTTCCAATTGACATGTCCCGGAAGCAACTGTTGACGCATCTGATCCGTCTACAAGCTGAGCTGGAAAGGGAGAGGGAGGAGCGAAATTACTACATGCTTGAAAGGGAGAGAATGTACCAAAGATGGAATTTGTACATGGAGCAAATTGCAATAGAAAAGGCGAAAGTTCAAGCGCTCAAAAGTCATTTATCTGATGTTAGTGCAAAAAAATATAACTGATAAAAATTTTAAATGTCAAACTATTAAACTAATAGCATGTTTGCATTGCATTTTTTCTTTGCTATAGTCAGCTGAAGAGAAAAAGAAGGCGGATGACTTGTACGAGCAAAAACTCCGTTTTCTGAAGCAAGAGCAAACCCGGAAGTTGGGTCAACTTCGCCTTCTCCACCTTCAGCAAATGGCCCAAGTGCAGGACGACGCCTGGCTAATCCACATGGTCATGAAGGAAGAGCTCATGAACAAAAAGAAGGAGATCCGCAGAGCACAAATGGCATTCTACCAAATGATCCGTGGTCTCCACTGGGCTCACGCCAAAGCAGTATCTGATCTTCGCAACGATTTTGCTCGAGAAATTCGCAGGTTGGAAAGCAACTTTGATCGGAGTCTCTTTGAAAGAAATGATAAGTTGGAGGAGGAGCATGATAAGGAGCTTAAGAAAATGGCTGTGGCTAAAGAAGACCAAATAAATTACATGATTGAAGAACACGCCTGGCAAGCTGATCAAATGAAAGCATTTTTCCAGGAGTTGCTCAAGATAAGTTTGGACATTGTCCAGCAAATGAAGTTGGAGGTGAAGCAGCAGACCACTGCGGAGTTAATGCAGAGAAGGGACTATGAGCACTTTAAACACAGGTATGATGTCTATGTCGCTCCAGCACTGAAGTGGAGTACTTTAATGGACGAGTGGATAATTACTCATCAGGAAGATAACCTTAATGAATTAATGGGCACATTGAAAATGAAGGAAGATGAGCTGAAAAAGAGAAAGTACAATATGAGAATGTTGGAGGCGGCCAATGAGGCGTTAAATCAAAGAATTTTAATTGCGGAGAAGGAGCGGAATTGTATTAAGAAACAGTTTTGTAGAAGTATTGTGGATAGCCAGAGGTCCACAAGTATGAAGAGATTCTGTCACCAGTTGAAACGCAAAGCGGCGAGGGATGAGGCGGAGGTGTTCTTTGCTTTGAATAAGCTTGTGAGGGATAGAGGTGAGGGGGCGAATCACTTTAAGAATATTACGGATCAAAAGGACGAGGAAGCTTTGGATCTGATGATTGATATAAACCAGCATGCTAGGGAGCATCTAGAGACGCAGTATGAGTATGCTGATGCGTTTGACGAGAATGAGATTAATTTGGATGACATTGGATATCCAATACAACAGTTGGGAGTGAATACTATAAGTAGACAAGATATGGAAAATTTGATGGAGGCGAATAAAAATTGGAAGCCGGAAGATGGAGAGGAGGATGAGGAAGGGGAGGGGGTGTGGGATGAACAGGATTCGGGATATGACTTGGTTGATGCTCCTCCTGATTACAGAGGGCAACAGCGGGGTAAGAATAAGATGGGAGGACAGGGAATGCAGCCACAGATGGGGGCTGGTGGAGCGGGAGGAGGTGGTGGAATGGGTGATAAGTCTGGTCAAGGAGCAGGAGGAGAGGTTGGGATTTCAGATGAAGTTGAAGATCAGGAGGACTTTGATGGAATGGAGGATTTGTTAGAGGAGGGGATTGAGGACGAGGAGGATGATTACTTGTATTACGAAGAGGGTGAAGGGGAGGATGAGTATAATCCTGATACTTCAGTTTGGTCGGAGGGAGCCAGTGCGTCTGTGGAGGATTTGGAGGGATTTGAAGAGCAATCTGTTGAGGATTTTGGAGCATCGCTTGGGAACTTCGCTGTGGAAGAGGATTCACAAGGGCAAAACCAGGAGGAGGAACTGGATTAATGTAGAAAAAAATGTTATATAGTGGAATGTAAAACAATAAACATATTTGCAAAAGTTAAGTTACAATTAATTACACGCAGTTTATTTATAATTAATTTTCTCACAAGAAATAAATCATGCTCATCAATACTGCAATCTAAAAAAAAACTTAAGGTTAAAGCTCTATACAAACTAGTTAACTTTTAAAATAGGTCTGAAATCTTCTATAAAATTTCAAATTGATATAAACAATTGATTAAAAATACACGAAAATCTAATGCTGCGATTAAAAACGAATAATAGCCAGATTTACTCATCGACTCCTTTACTAGTAATCTGGATTGGAATGGACCTAACCATAGCTGTTGATTGTGGCTGTACTAATCTCAAAGAATCCTGACTTATCTTTAGACTGTTAACTAAATCATTCTTTTTAGCAAGTTCTTGCTCCCTCTTCTCCTTCACTTTCTCTTCAACCAATTTGTTGAGATAATACCTCCTCACTTGCATTATCTCTAAAAATTCAGGACCACTCCTATCAGGAATCACAGGTGCTTCAAACATTTTATTCAGGAATCTGGATGCCTTCCCCTCCAAAAACATTTTCAGGTAATTAACATCAGTTCTTCGAGGTGCTGCTGGTGGTGGTTCACCGATATCTTCAGAACAATCCAGTTTGGCTACGTCCAGTATCTTTATCAAACTCAAAAAGAGATGTCCACAGGTCAGTGCATCAAATCCTGCTACATAACTGAAGCTGTCTGGATCCTCCTCCAAAATGTCTCCTTCGAAGAGGTCCTTGAGGTCTTCAAAGTAATATTCTGAGCGACTCCCCAAGTTTAACGTTACATCATTCTCCGTCTTCACGTCAGGGCAGGGTCTGTTGACTATTCTCACCAACTCGTACAATTTGAGGTCACTCACCTTTAGCTGTTTGGCTAACGATTCTAAAAATACAATAAAAATCGACAAAATATTAAATCATTTAACCATTAAAAATACAAATAGTCAAATAACGTAGTTCAACTTTAATTCACTTATCGTAAGGCCCTTACCAGGAAGATCCTTCAAATTATTCTTAAGTTCCTTGGCTATCTGCTTTGTATCATAAACCACCTTGAACGCCTCACTCAGCTTATCAACACACTCAGGATAAGTATCGGGAAGATACTCAATAAAGTCTTTATACACAAACATTAACTTTAACAGTACATGATGTCCAATAACAGGTACTCCACTTTCAATCACTCCTTCAAAAACTCTGGAAACTCCCTTCAGCCTCTCAATGATAACCCGTCTATCCTCCTCAGACACCTGCTCTGAAAGCTTTGGCATCAGATAAGGATTCAGTCGTCTTTTCCTCCGAGCCACCATGAAATTAGGATTCCTCTGCATGTACTTATCAGCCCTCTCCTGCATTTGTCTGTTGAGATAAGGTGCTCCCAAATAAAACACTTTGTTCACATCAAAGTCCGTATTCTCAATGAAATCTTGTCCATAACCGTCGATAGTCAAGCGAGTGGATGTCTGCCCCCGAAATCGTGCAATTTCATTGTCATCAATGCAGGCAGGTATCACAGGAATGTTGAAAACTTCCACATCAAGTACCTTCGGGTTATCCGGAAGGGCTTTAAAAATGGCCACGCCCACTTCCATCAAACACACCGATTTTTCTTTGGATTTGATTGTGTCGTACCAAGTTCCAGACCATCTACATATTATACAACATATTATCAATTATCATGTTAGCATAAATCATTTAAATTTGACAAGTATACTATTGACCCATGTTTAAAAACTCATTTCAAAACTTACCGATGAATATCATCCAAACAAGCCTTGTTAAAAGTTTCATCCTGCAAGAGCAGCCCAGTAGTTTCCACTGTACAATCAAATGCCACAAAGTCACTCTCCTTAATTAGCTCCACCACCTCCTCCAACACTTTTTGATAGTTAAACTTTGTAATCTCATTTGGAGGGCACGTCATTTTTACTCCTTCGTTGTTAAGTTAACAACAGTTTGTAAATAGCAATTTAAACATTAACGCTCCCAATTTTTTCTACAGGCCAACTTATGCTCTCAAGAATCATCTACAGCAATTCATAAACAAAGCAAGTGTACAACTTTTGCTAGATGACGTCAAAGCTTTAGCATAAATATTTACATAATTAACTAAAAATCATCATCATCATCATCACCGAAAATGTTACCCTCAAAAAGTTCAAGCCGTCGCCGTCACACCCACCCTCCCCTACCTAATGAAATGGATGATAATCCAGTTAATGCAGATGGTATTGGCCGGGTTCCTTCAATAATCGGTGGTGTAGTGCGCACCTTCTCCGCACCAAACAGCATTCCAAGTTCTTTCCTTTCCCGATCCCGACATGAACACCGCCACCCCAATCCCAATTCTTCAAATCATGATCATGATGATGCCAACAACCCTCCTAATCCTCATCGTCGGCGGCACCACAAACATGACGACTCCAAAGCAGTATCTTACGAACTGAAACTATTCCTGAAATACATGACAATCTATGTCGGTCTAGAATTCGTTCTAATTTACTTGAATCTCTTGGAATTTACTGATCTTGTCTTCATTTTGGTCATTCTGAAGAGCACATACGACGATCTTGCTTATGGCCCAAGATGTGACAAGATACACACTCTCAAAGTACTTGACTTACTTGAAAAGAAGACAATGTCAAAAGCTTATCTTCATTTAAATATATTAAAAAATTAATTTGCATATTATTTTAAACAGGAGAAAATCTATTTAATAAGTAGAATCCTCGTGTTCTTATTTTTTGCGGTGTTTGCCTTTGGTTGCTTTACAGACCAATTTGTGGAGGAGGTACCTGTAGAGATTCAAGTTGAAGATGATGGGGGGGATCAGGAGGATGATGATTCCCCAGCAATTGCATCTGGTGAAATTCTTCAACTTTGGAATTGGATTTACAAGGGATTCAGAACTGTTAGGGTAGAAGGAGATCCTGAAATTGACTGGCAGCAAAGTGGACTCTTCGCAGTGATTCATGTGGTGGTATGCGCGAGTAAGTTGGCTGTGGTGAGATTTTTGCTGCTGGAATGGGAGCTAACGGTCAAGTCAGTGACAAGATTTGTGAGAACGCTGTAGAAAATTTCAGGGAGCAATATGAAATGCTAGTATATTTGCATGTATTTTTGCATATGTAAATGACATGAAAAAAATATTTAAATGATGTATCGACCTACATTATAAAATGTGAATAAATTACTGCAAGTTTTTGTTCATCAAATGAAAGGAAGAGGATTAAATCTTTTTGAATGAATGCGTTTTATTTTTTGAACAAGGCATAGCCCATCAGTTCAGTCATCTCTTTTTAGACAAATTGCATGAATGTTTATTTTGCTACCTTAATTGTACACGTTAATGGATGACAAGTTCATTTTAGATATTATTTCATTTTTGCTACGTTAGAACAATGGGTTTGATGACACTTCACTTGACATATTACATGCATTGCATAATGTTTTAAAACACTTGCTTCAGCGATCCATCCATGCGATGATGTTATCAGTGACCGACCATTGCTGTTTATGATAAAATGCAGCCAAAATATAACAAATGCTTATCTTACTTCTCTGACGTTAAAAATAAATCAAGTGTGGTCAACGTTAGCAATTAACGTTTCACCTAAACATGTTTGTATGCATGATAAGTGCTTGCTTGCTAACGTTAGCAAACACGTTAATAGCAAAGCAAAGGTAAGTCCTTACAGCACAGCATTTTTCCAATAAAAAGGATTGTGGATTCCACATTTCAAATCAGTTTACTTTCTCAACTCATCTCACTCAGTAGCATAACTGAAACAATTAAATTAATTCAACAGTAGCTAATTAACTTTTACCATGAATAAATTACTGTTCTCTTCTTTGTTAGTGTTGGTAGGAGTTTTTGGGGCTGGTGTGGTGGAAGCGAGGGAAAGGGACTATGAATTTGAAGAAGTGGGCGCCTGGCATCTTCACACCTTCCTCTTTGAAATAAAAGAGAGTAGTGTAGACGAAGCGTTAAATTTACGGAGAACTCTGAGATCTCTTATAAATAACGGAACGCTGGATGAATGCTCATTAAATCAGGTTTGGCTTAAAACTAAATATTTAATTTGATAACACTAATGTTGAAATAGCTTAAACTAACTAACAACTATTTTTTAACTATCTTGTAGATCTTTATCGGTTGGTACGGTCCATTCCCAGTGTCTCAATTTGAAATGTGCTGTAATTCCACCAGCTTCAACATGGCTCACTCATTCATGGCACAGAATCACGGGAACCTAAGCATTTTCATTCATCCTCTGACAAGATACGACGTAATTGATCATACTCAACGCGCGTCTTGGATGGGAGAAAAAATTCCAATTGATATGGAATGTCCATGTAAGAATGCAAAGCAATCTAACTTAACTTCACAATCCAAAAGCTTTAAACAAAGAGCATCAATGCTAAAATCTAACGATCTCATAATGCCCCTATTTCACAGGCTGGTACCCAGAGCTCCCTAGGCCAAAACCGTGTCCAGTTTACCCCGACTACTCGGATGAGCTTCCAAAAGGACCTGAGGATTATCAGGTTCCTGTGCCTGGAACGGATGACTACTGGGGTCTAAATAAGAATTTCGATATTATGAAGGACCCTTACTAATCTAATCAATCAATGATTAACCATAGTATAGCGCTTACTCATTCAAAACAGCTCGACTGGCTACTGGCTCACTGTGGTAATGTACTTGAATTTTTAACTCGACTTAATTTTTATAATGAAAATAAACGATAACTACTAATAGCCAATATATGATGACATTTGAACAGATGATATGTTTTTTATTATTCATAAAATAAAATGACAATTTTCACATTGGAAATTACACCAATTATCCAGTATTTAAAACTTCATTTGAAGCATTCTTTTAATCATCCAAAATCTCGACAGTGTTGCGCTTCATCATTTCCTCCGCCTTGACCAAAACAGTTTGCCAATCACCGATTCGGTCGACCATTGTACCAATCTATGAGAATTAGACATGTAACCCGAAGAAATTAAAACGAGTTCATTCGCAATTTACTGCGCCAAGAAAAGAGTGAAAAAAGTTAATAAAAAAGTACCTGATCTTTAGCCAAGACCCTTGGCTGCACCCAAGTCATGAAAACCTTTTGCCCCACATTGTCAATCTTGCCTTTGACAAGCTCCTTGGCAAACGCCTTCATCACGTACATCTCCACATTCTCCTCATCCAACTTTGTCACCTTCGCTATATCTTTGAAAGATAACTGCCGTGCGTTTGCAGCTCTTTGGAAAGTGGTCTTTTAAAAGAAATCGAGGTCTAATTAGTATTTGCTTAAAGCTAATAACTTTTAACAATTTAAAATGTTAATGAAATTAGCTTACCTCCATAATAGCACAAAGGACAATTTTTTCTCCAAGCTTCTTCTCGTTATCAGCCAACATTTTGTTGGTAATCCATCGCTTCCTCAGGTTCTGGAACTCAGTGACATCCCCAGCGTTAAAGGCCTTGACCAAGTTCAGAAGCCATTCGTCGGGAGTTCTTATCAGCGAATTTAAAATGGGATGAGCCAACTGTAAATAAATTGTCATTTAAAGCTAGCCCAACTTAACTTCCTAATTAAGTCTTCAACATTAAGGAAAACAGTTAAATATTTGAAATTCTTACGAGCTCCCCAAAATTGTACATTCCATCAGCGACCAATGAGCTTATCGCCAAATTCTTTGCATACTCCCTTTGCTCTTCCCTTGGCATTTCTTCAAGTGGAGTACATCCCAAAAACTTGATTGCACTTCGGTAATACGCCGTTAAATCCCCTTGACCCAGATAATACTTACTTTGAAGCAAGTAAAATGGACCATGAACCTTGGAAATGCCATCGTATTGCAAGAAAATCTCGTCCACTTCTCCCAAAATAGTTTTGACATCAGCCAAGTTCTTATCCTTATCCAACTTGATTTGACCTCGGGTGACCTTGCATAACGCCAAAGCTACGAGATCCGACTTGACCTGCTGCTCACAGTGATCCAGGAATGAGTAGGCGTCGGCTGGATTGTCATACTGAGCGACAATCAAGGCGCAAAGTTCCATGTACGACTGCTTGCTGATTCTGTATTAAATGAGCAATTAAATTTTAATCATAAGACAGTCAGTTACCTTTAATTGATTAAAAATTGATAACTTTTTTTCTTCTTTACCTCAACTCAAACTCCTTCAAGCAATTCTCATACAACTCTATCAACATTTTGTTGCGTTGCAGCTCAGGCTCCTTCACCAACTCAAGTAACGCCACTGTCAACTGGTGCCATAACCGTCTGGAGTAATATTCTTCCAAGGTCTTCCATTTTGGGGCATTCAAAGGCGATGCACTTTTCTCCTTGGCAAGAAGATAACCAGAAACGTCGATAACCATTTTTGCTATATGAAAAGCTTCTTTTTTGTGTAATTAATATAATTTAACTATTTGTTGTAGGTTTAAACTATTTCCAGCAGAGTAGCAATTACGAAATCTAGCAAAATAGCGATAATTTTCAAAACTTGATCATCTGCCTGTCATGTCATCCCATCCATCCTACTTCTTTCTCACGTACATCCTGTCGTACCTTCGGCTGCGTGTAAATATATATGTAGTTTTGTTTTCTCCGAAAAGGAGTTTAACATGAACAAAAAGTTTTGCCATTTCTAAAAAAATTCATTTTAAAAATTCTGATAATGAATTAATCATCATGAATCGTTATTTTGTAATTCATCACATTTTCTACTAATAGATTTCGGTAATTCAAAAATTTCTCGTACAAATTTTGTAAATCATATAATCCCAATTCCAAATCTGAGCATAAATCTTTAAAGATAAAAATATTACTTTAATTTTACTGGTTTTAAATGGAGATGGAGATACATTGCATAAAAAAAACTAACTAATAGCTTGAAAAGAATTGAATAGCTAAAAAGTAAAGTGCAAATATTCAAATTAAATGTGCATCAATGTCGTGGCGCCTGAATGTCGACAGCAGGTTAATTCTGGTCGAGTCCACGTCCACGTCTAAATTTTTTCATTTTCTGCCTATTCAACTTGATCTGTCACCTCGCTGCAAAAATGCATGTCTCCAAAAATAGCCTTTTAGTCAAAATATTAAAAGGAAAAAGTGTTCAGAAAAAGCACGAGAGTCTGAAAAAGATCCACCATTTTCCATTCCAGTGCAGTGCAGTGTTCAGTGTTCGACCTAAAAAAGGAAGGTTAATTTTTAAAGACAAGTAAAAGCCAAATTATAATTTTATTCAAAAATTTAAAACATGTAAATTTTTCAAAGAACACTACACATCTTGTAAAAAGTAAATCAGTAATGAACTGCCATTGTTAAAAAAGTTAAGTATTTTTTGGAGGAGGTAGTGCATTGAATTGGATAAGTGGAAAAATATAAAAGGAGAGTGTAAAGTGAACACCCGGTTTCATTTGCCAAGTGACTAGTCAACTAGTCAGTCAATTCAAAGTTAGTAGAGTTTATTCAAAAAAAAGAAGAGAAAATAGTTTAGAGAGCTATGTCTTTGGTAGACATAATGAGTCCAGTCACTGGAGGTGGCAGCCCAGCCACAACTGGGAAAACTACTTTGTTGAACGACATTGGTGGAGATTCCACCACCACTGCTACCACCCCCGGTGGGAAACCAATTGACTGGAAGAAACAGCTCAAGTGCCCCCCGAAGGACAGGAGGGTCAAAACAAGTGACGTCACTGATCGTGAAGGCAAGGAATTTGAAGACTTTTGCTTGAGCAGGGAGCATCTCATGGGGATCTTTGAGATGGGATGGGAGAAGCCTAGTCCTATTCAAGAAGCAAGTATACCCATGGCGTTGAGCGGACGGGATATCTTGGCGAGGGCGAAGAATGGTACGGGAAAAACGGGAGCGTACACTATTCCCATTTTGGAGAGAGTGGATCCCAAATTGGATTCCATCCAAGGTGAGTAAAGGAGTAATTAATGTTGTTACTTAATTGGTGGGATATTTAATTTTAATTGTTGCTTATTAATTTGTGTTTTGGGTCGTTTTTACAGCTTTGATCATCGTGCCCACTCGAGAGCTGGCTCTGCAAACCAGCCAGATCTGTATGGAAATTTCTAAGCATCTGAAGCTCAAGGTGATGGTCACCACTGGAGGTACTGGACTCAAGGACGATATCATCCGAGTGTACCAGAAGGTCCATGTGATCATTGCAACCCCTGGGCGTATCATTGACTTGATGGAAAAGCAGGTTTGCAAGATGGACCAGTGCAAGATGCTTGTTCTGGATGAGGCTGATAAGCTGCTTAGTCAGGACTTTAATAAGATGCTGGACAAGTTGATTAGCTTTCTTCCACAAAAGCGACAGATTCTTCTTTTCTCTGCAACCTTCCCGGTGACTGTTGAGGATTTCATGGTGAGTAAATTAGATAAATAATAAAAGTTAAATATGGCTAACGGTACTCCGGCCTTCACACTGACCTGCTACGTCATTAACTGTTGCTTTGACCTGTATTTTAATGTACCTTTTTAAATGTATTTTTTCTCCCTTAGAAAAAGCACAGCATTGACCCCTACAAGATCAATCTGATGGACGAGCTGACCCTAAAGGGGGTCACGCAGTACTACGCCTTTGTGCAGGAAAAGCAGAAGGTGCATTGCCTCAACACTTTGTTCTCCAAGCTGGAGATCAACCAGTCAATCATCTTTTGCAACAGTACTCAACGTGTGGAGCTGCTTGCCAAGAAGATAACCGAGTTGGGCTACGCTTGCTACTACATACATGCTAGGATGAATCAAGCGGACAGGAATAGGGTCTTTCATGACTTTAGGAAGGGGCATTGCAGGAATCTCGTGTGCTCGGGTGAGTATTTCAAGTTAAAATTTGATGTAGAAATTCAATTTTGCTGGTGCTCTGAATGAATACTGATTTTTACGATTTTTAAATGTGATTGGTTGTTGGCTTATTATTTTAGATCTGTTCACTCGAGGAATTGACATCCAAGCAGTGAACGTGGTGATCAACTTTGACTTTCCCAAAATGTCGGAGACTTACTTGCACAGGATTGGGCGAAGTGGACGATATGGTCATTTGGGTATTGCTATCAACCTTATCACGTACGACGACAGGTTTAATCTTCAGAAGATCGAGGGAGAGTTGGGAACTGAGATTAAGCCAATTCCAAAGGTAAGGCAGTTTAACTTTTCATTGGTATCTTTACCATCGACAATAACATGCAACATGCAACCACATAATTTCTAACCAAAAATGCGTATTTATTTTTTATTTCTTTGCAGGAAATCGACAAAGCTCTCTATGTGGCGTCGTATCAACAGGATATTGGTTCTGGTGGTGGCGGAGATGACGACGAGAACAACCAAAATGGAAAGTGAGCAACCCCACTTGAAATGCTTCAGCCGGACAGGATTTTTTCGTTTGCGAATGATTTAATGTTTAACTACTCTTTACTTGATATTTTTTTGTGGATTCCACATAAAGACGGTTTAATCATCAAAGCGAAATTTTGCAACAGTACCTTTGATGGTTACACTGTTTTGGTGGAGGGGATGATGAAAGAGGTAGATTAGTAAGTAGTGAAGGGATTTTTGGGAGATAGAATTTTTTTCGAGGAGTTTGGTGTCGTGGCTTTTTGAAATGCCTTTCACTTTACAATTTTTTGTTACGAAAACTTAAATATTGGTTTAGTTGATTTCGTATGATAGTATCATTTAAAAATTATTTGAATTTTTTTGGGGATAGGAATTGGTTAGTTAATTGGCTAGTTAATTTGGCAAAGATATGAACAAAATTGGTTATAATGATTTTGTTCGTGAGAAAACTTGTTTAATGAAATTGTTTGTTTTTGTTTGTGATTTTTGTTCAATAGAAACAAATAAAAAGTAGTTGAGTTTTCGTTTAGCAATATAATTTTTTACTTTTGAGTGTGTCTCTATTTATTTTTTTCAAGTATGCTTTGCATCGCATTCGCATCAAAAATAAAACTTGTCAATTTAAGCCCCTCCTTTTTGCATAATCCTCATCAGATCATAAATCACCATTAAAATTTAATTTAAGTTAAATAAGATAACTAGTATTTTGTCGTTGGGGGTGGTAGTGTTGAGTGGTATGGTGGTTATACATTTTCCTCCATTTCCTTTTGTTAAAAGTCGACGAAATACTTGTCATACTGATCATCTCCCGGCCTGGCCTTCCCTTCATCCCTAGCAATTTCCGAGTCAAAGGGCTGAAAGTGACGGTGATCTCCCGGATGACTTACTTCCGGTTTAAATGGTGGCGTTACCTTCTTATGAAAAATGGCATTCCAATCAATACTCTGAAACCATCTATGATTCTTAATGTCATGCACCCCATTCTTCAAATTTCCATATCTCCTTGTCAGATCCACTTGCAATATATTCTTAACGAGGTCCTTACAGTCGTCACCCATGAAATTCGGGAACTTGACTTTGCCCGCTACAATTTTTTCGTAGATTTGAAGAGGCTGGTCAGCGTAGAATGGAGATCGTCCGGAAATCATTTCATAAATCAGTACACCTACTGCCCACCAGTCCACAGCTTTACCGTATCCTTTGGCCATGATCACTTCAGGTGCTAGGTACTCAGGTGTACCGCACAATGTCCAGGTACGGCCTTTGATGCGCTTGGCGAAACCAAAGTCGGTCATTTTCACGTAGCCGCTTGCGTCAATCAGAAGATTCTCGGGTTTCAGGTCCCGGTAGACTAGGTCCAGCATGTGCAGGTATTCAAAGCACAGCACTATTTGAGCAGCGTAGAATTTTGCTTGGCCTTCACTGAATATTTTAAGAAAAGATATATTAATTAGCAATTAGCCAATTACACCAGTTTTACTTAATGAAACATAATTGCTTTGAAATTTTTACCTGAATTTTTTGAACTTTTGTAAATGATAAAACATCTCGCCTCCATTAATGAAATCCATGACCATGTACAAATTAGCAAAGTCCTAACACACATAAATTAGTCAATGATAAGTTATTTATGCGATTTAATGGATGGATTATAAATATTAAGACAACTAGTTTTCAGTACCATGAAATGATATTTGAGCTCGACAATAAAAGGAAATCCGATATTGGCCAGGACCCTTTTCTCATTGAGAGTGTGCTCCACCTGCTTCATCTTCACTACTTTCGCTTTGATCAGCGTTTTCATCGCGTAGAACTCTTTAGTTTGCTTGTGTTCCACAAGTTTGACCAGTCCAAAGGATCCTTCCCCCAGATTTTTGACAACGTTGAAGTCTGAGATTTGGGCGTTGTGGGCACCAGGATTTTTCCACTTTTCCTCAAACTCATCGTAAGCCTTGTGAAGAAACTCTTCTACTGTATACTTTGTGTAATTCTGTAAAACAGACATATTACGATCGCCTTCGCCAGGCTGCTTATCAGAATCCTCCTGATCTTGATTTTCAGGTTCCTCTTCTGTAGCTGTCGAGAAATGAGTGGGGGTGGAAGTAGATGAAGGGTCGACTATGCACTCAGTTGGCTCGTAGCTGCCGTGGTAAGGAGAATGATAATGATGATGATGCTGGTCTTTGGACGATGGTGATTTTGGGGATGAGGGGGTAGTCTCTCGCTCTTTTTTACGTTTCCCCTTGTCACCAGAGGAGGAAGTTTTGAAGAAAAGCCGAAATTTGTCTGTGTGTGGTGGTTGGTGGGGGTCAATGGAAAAAAATACAAATAAGTAAAATATATCTAATGTCAGTCAACTCATGTTTATAAATTTTAATTATTTATTGCCGTCTCCTTATTTATATTTTGTTTTTGAAGCTTATCAGAATAATTTGGAGTTATCATCTAAAAGCAAATTTTTCTGTTGCCACCTCAATCATTAAAAATAATTACGCTGACTACACACAGCACACATGCAACATCCCACCCCCGCACTGCAGTAACCTTACCCTTTTTACTATTCCCCTTTTTTGGGGTGATGGCGGTGGAGGATAGCCTTTTGTTGGAGCCTTCAGTCTCACATTGCCCCTTGTCAATGTCAAGTTTACCATGTTGCTCCTCTTCTGCAGGTACTTTGGATGAGGCTCCATTCTTCTTATCATTTGCATCCTCTGAAGCAACAGTACTCACACTTTTTTTCTCATGCGGCTCACGTCGTCGCTTAAAAAATCTAAATTGCCTTCGTCTATACAGTGCGCTAATCATGATGAATAGTATACTCTCTTGTGTTACTTGTTTACTTAAAAAATTATCTCACAGACAAAAAAAAACCTCACATGCATATTTTTTTACTGGCCTTTTTTCTCAAATTAAAAATAGAATAATTTTTTATAGAAAATTTATTCACAGACAGCACTACTACCACACAAGCTAATTAATTACCTACCAATCTACCTAAATTACGCACACATGTGCATGCATGCGTGTAGGTACGATTTTTTTATTTGTTTGCGTCACTGGCCACACTGGATCACTGGATATTGCATGTAACATTCAATATTACTTCAAAATTAATACATTTTACTCAAAAATATTTTTAAAAAATAAGAATTAAATAAACTAATATGTATTTGTTATTAGAAATGCATGCAAACAGTGAAAAGAATTTTGTAGATTGGCTGCATTTGAAAAAAATATATAACTTTTCTGACGCTAACAAAACACAGATATCATAGCAAAGTAATTTGACACGTAAATAAACAGATCCACTTGTTTTTTTTGTAGAATTTCTATGATTTGATATTTCATCCAAAAAAAAATATCAGATAAGGTCATTGGTTTACTTGTGTCGTGTCTAGATTTCTGTTTAAAGTCAAGTGAGTAAGGATGATGATGTGAATGTGGACCAGTTTACAACGACAATGATGGCACTCGCACTCTCCAGAGGTGCTCCATTTTTGCCCAATGAACTAAATAAATATTTTTTTGTGGAGCGGATCACAGTAGCTTTATGACAATGACGACCCATGTTGCCATTAAATCACTGTTTGTTAACTTTAAACTGTAATGTAATAAACATACAAGCACACTGGCACACCTTTTCTGTTTAAAGAACGGTTTTAACGACTGCAGGTGTGCAGACTAGACTTTTAGACATGTAAAAACACAACCACATAAAAAGAAAACATAACACTGGTAGTAAAATTTTATAACCCAATTTATTTCAAAGTAAATTAAATCAAGAAAGACAAGAATTTTCTAATTAAAAAAGGTGATACAGGTGAGATGATGAATAAGGTGAGGGGTGATGATGAGCGCAGCGCAGTGTGTGCAAATTTGATTACTTTTGTCATAATAAACTCTCAGAGAGATGCGAGAAGAGTCAAGAGTGATGAGTTTATTGAGATAGGTATGTAAATTGAAATTGAGCGTGTGTTTTGCTATTTAATGCACCACTGCCCCTTTATCCATGATAAATATCCATGCAACTTGTTCAACTGTCAGCAAACGACTGGATACAAGAAGATCCCATAAAGCTAGAAAAAAGAGCTTCCAAACTTGGTTTGGATTTGTATGGATGGGAAATTGTTGTCTTGTAGCTTGTAACTTTCCAACATTTTCATATCATCATCCTCCAAGCATCTCTCATCATATCATATCATCAAAACCACTTTGTTATACTGTATCATATATTTTGTAAAATTATAAGCAAACTTCTAGTCCTGAGCAAGTTGAGCATTTTAGCGAAATAATTTTTTTTATAAGGAGATTACCAAACTAATATAGTTAATTATTGAAGCGGAAAGGGTTATCTGGCTTCTGACTTTTAGCTTACCATTCACCATTACGTGTGTGTGCTTTACATGGCTTACCAGTAAGTTGGGTTGTTGAAGGAGGTTCACTCATCTTCTTCATCATATCATCTTGTTTTGGCTCTTGCTTTGGCATTGAGCTCTTAACCAAACCAAACCACCACAAGTCAGTCTATTTCCTGTTGATTATCTTGCTTATATTCTTTTAACGCCAAATTTTCAACTGAGTAATATTATTAGACATTTTTCAACAAAAAAAAAGTTGCTCTGATCTAATGGAGTTTGGTGTTGATTTGATAGCTAATGCAGTGCAGCAGCAGTGGTCTCTGGTCTGATGAATCTGATGAGCGTCATCTCCTCACGAACGAATACTCCAGTCCGGTGTGGTACGGTACACAAGCTTACATGAATGAATATCTTTGCGAAAAAAAATGTAAAGTGGTAAAAACAAGGGCAAACTTTATTATTATTATTCCTCCCTTGCTCCCCATCATTATCAATAGTTCACTAAAATATCCATTCCACGTTAACCCTTTTATGGGGAATACATAGACAGACTGGTGTGTGTACACTCCTTAATTACAATTAGATCAAAAGTTTAGGGTAAACTATAACTATTTTTATGGCTACTTTTTTTTCTTCAATGTAATTTTTATGCGTGGATTGGAGATGATGGAGATGGAGAGGGCTTGGTTTATTGGCATTGGTATGAATGAATTATAGAAGAAAAAAATTATTCAACTTGATCACATACAACATTAACATGGATGCATGATAAGTAAAGTACGCTAAAATATTTTTAGGAAGATCGCAATTAAAGATTATGTAGATCAAGCTATATGATGATCTCTGCTGATGAATAGTTATCGTGTTATATTAGATACACATGTTAATTTAAACTGAACACAGACACACGCACAAAATCACAATTAATGTGACACTGATGATTGGACTTGAGAAGTTTATTGGCAATTGCCAATCACCAATTCACCACCGTACCACCGCACCAGTCAAGTCATCAGAAACCAAACCAGAAAGAGAGATATGCAATGCAATCGCATAATATTAAATTGCGCGATGGAATGAAATGAAGCTGGGAATACGCAAAGAGATCAAATGAAGAAAAAAATGTGATGATGATTTTTTAAAAATATTTTAAGTGAACCTTTACAGCAGATCGTGTTTAAAACAATAGTAAAGGGTTTTATGCAAGCATGAAAGATGAACTCATGAAGTGCGTTTCGTGCTGATCATTGTAATAATTTTTTTTTGATGATTATGATTATTATGATGATACGCCCATCATCTCTGAAAATAAATAAAGTTTCTTGCTGTTTTATTTATTTTGAGTACATATGACAGTCCTTGTAAGGTTCTTTGCCATTTAACATGTAGTAGAACAACATTCATATTTGGAATAAAAATTCTTGAAAAAAAAATAAATATATCAAAAGTATTTCGGCTGCTGCTGAAATTGTAATAATTTTTTCTCATGTTTCTCGCCAACGTATCGATTGCCACTACAAAATGCTGACAAATTAGAATGTACACAGAACATTAATGCAGAAAAAAGTAAAAATGCCTACACACTCAACAATACAAATGTAGACTTTTTGTAGTTTAGCTGTAAAAGATAATAAAATAGCAAGCCATTCTCTGGTAATAATAATCATCTTTGAGTTATCATCACCACCGCACAAGCAGGGATTCCGTGATGGGAGAACATTAAATTGAAAAAAAAAGAACAAGAGATTCATTCCAAATTCCAACCTACCGACCAAGCTATTCTTTCCTTTTTCGTAGTAATGCCCAAACAAAAGAGAGAATTCATCTATCCAAAAGTATACACATATTTTTAAGCTGTTTTTATGAACTGAACTGAGCTGAACTCCATGCCATGCCATTGCCATATATCCTTTCTCGTCCGTCGTACAACCACAATGACATGATACCTGACACTGCAAAAAATAAACCTTACAAATTACATATCAAATGAAATGAATGGGTTCAAGTTGAATGAATGAAAGTCCACTATAGAAATGCAATAACGAGCAAAAGTAGCATTTTTTCTTTTCTTTTTTTCCATGCCACATACATACATAATGAAAAAGAAGGATTATTTTTGGAACATGGAACATGTTTTGATCTCCTAACGTATTCATTTTGCAATAATACACAATAGAGAATTTAAAGCTAAAGCAGAAAAGAGAGTATTATCAAAATCTCATCTTTTGCTGCTGCGGAGAAAATACCTGTTTTATCTCCATCTTTTGTAGCAATAAAAAATCTACAACTTGTCTACACACACAGCCATTCTATTGAACAAGAACCACTAAAAGTTTAGCTTATGCCATAATACATTAATGATTATAATCTCTCTCTAACTAATAAAGTATACATTTTTCCCTACAAAAACACATTTTATTAAAATCGCATAAAAAAAGTTACAAAACAAAATAAATTACATAAATAATATACACGCGTCCCCAGTTTTGTAAAGAGCCCTTAAAACTGGTTTTAGAAAATTAACTTTTGAATTTATATTTTATTGTTTAAAGAGGAGGATGACAACTACTTGGAATATGATATCCAAAAAGATTATTATAAATGGGTTGCAAATAATGTTGCAGACAAGTCGCTTTGTTATCCCACATATCATACAAGTGTACTTCTTCAATTTCCCCGTCTCCACCCCCTTCCCCGTCTCCGTCCCCTGCAGGTGCTTCCCTTTTCCCCCGAAATCTTTCCACTACATGCATTTTCAACGGTGAATTAGTTGTTTCTATATTTGGTGGATCTGTTGGGGGTGGAGAAGGGTCAGGGGCATAATCCTTAGTACTCAATTTACTCAGTGATGAACCCGGTATTATATGTATTTTTTGACTTAAATCGTTATCAGTGTGAGGAATCTTTGGCCTTTGAATCCAAACGTTACTGTAGTCAAAATGAGAAAATCCTTGAGTTCCCACCAAACAGCTATCCAGTCCAAACATAAACTTTTTCAGGTCATAAGACGGGAACATCATTTTGACAATGTTAAAAGTGGAGTTGACACTCTTTTGGTAGTACCATCTTTTAATAATTCGTTGATTAAAGAAACTCTGCACCTGATGGAAAAAGTGGGAAAAGTCTATGGCAGTTTCATCATCAAAGTATTTGGAACATCTGTAATGACCAATCATTGTCATTTTCCAGGCGCATTCAATCACAAAGTCGACTTGACTAGAGTTCCATTTAAGGTGGGGTGGGAAAAAATAAGTGTAATTTCTCAAGTATCTTGGTTCCATTTTGTGAGAAGTTCTATTATAAATAGTGCCATTGATTGCGTAGAGAAGGGGAACAGGACATCTTTCTGGTTTGGGTTCCGTCATGTTATCTTTAGGATCCCAGGATTCATTGTAAGTAGCATAGAGAAGGGCAGGATCCAACGTTTTTTCAGCACATTCCCCTAAACGACTTAGTGTTCTATTAAACTGGCTTAAATCCCCGTTTTCCAAATGTTGGAATTGGTCTTGGGTCTCCCATAATAATTGACGAAACATTCTTATCAGCCCTTGAAGCAGGAGTTTTGGGACGTATTCCTCCGGACATGC
The DNA here is from genome assembly GCA_034693345.1 of Entomobrya multifasciata. NCBI lineage: Eukaryota > Metazoa > Arthropoda > Collembola > Entomobryomorpha > Entomobryidae > Entomobrya > Entomobrya multifasciata. The sequence continues at coordinate 27,241 of JAQFXM010001459.1, forward strand.
TTTTTCGGTTACTAGACGAATATACTGGAAATAGCGGTACTCCCTTGTGACAATTTTGGGTCCAGGAATTTTCAAAAGGATGGGACTTATGTGGGCGTGCATCATTCGTAAAGTTTGCGAATTGACTTCACTCTCATAAGTTTCCGTTTCTTCGGTAGCATTCGCCCTCATTTCCTCCCTTTCTAACAATCGTTCTTGGAAAGTTTTTATGTGAGTTTTTGGGGTGGGCAGTCTGTTCAATAAGTGACGAGGCTGGACATTGGATGAACTCGCTTTTCCAAAAGGTCGGACTGTTGTTACACGGGAATGATTTGTTGGTTCTACCTGGAATGCTTGATTGTCCAAGATAACCTCTCCAGTTGCTTCATTAATTATTGTTCTGCCTGCTTGCATGCGACCTTGCATTGTAAATGGTGCTTGGCTGTCGGTATTCTCTTTGTTTTCGGCTCTTCCTTGGAAAGATGTTTTTGATTGGGCAGCGTGATTTTCACATTCATGTCGACATTTTCTTTCCACGTATCGCTTTGCCTGCACTCTGTGTTCTAGAATTTTAAAAAAATTTCCATAAATTACTATTTGGGATTTTTCTTTGATTTCTTTTTGAAATCAATATTACTTACTTGAGTACATTTCCCCGAAGGCAACATGGTGCTGATAAAGATCAACGGAGGGACAGGAAAATTCTCTTTTTTTGTTTAGTATCCACTCCTTGCTCACCCTTCTTTGATTGATGTATACATGAACAGGTTTTCCATAATCTTTGGGTTCCAAGTCGACACATAGCTGATAGTCCTTTCTTTGAGCGACCTGTCGTGGATTCACCCCAATGAGTATGGTCTCGTCACTGGTAAGTTCGGAGGTAAAGTTTCCTTCTCGGACTTCAATAAACGCGTCTAATGTCTCTGGAGCAAGGTAAACTTTGGGTTTGAAGGGATCCCGAGGGTCGCCTATTAGCTTGGCAGAGATAATTGGAAAGGGGACGTTAAAGCAGTGGCCATCGCCAACGATAATGGCGGCGTGTTCATCACAGTAGCCGTTTGTAATAGCCCAAACGCCACGGACACAAAGGCAGCCAGGTTCAATAGGCTGTTTTAGCCAAATTCCTCTGTTGCAAAGGGTGCTGTCGAAGGAGTGCTTAACGTTTTTTGTACATACTTTCAAATAGGCAGGTTCATATTCACACAAGACCTGATACGAGAGTAAAAATTGGAAAATCAGAAAAATGTAATTTAGTGTCACCATTATTTCTGTTGAGTACAAACTATCTTATGAGTTGAATACATTAAAAGATTCTTTAGACTGACAAAGTTAGTTTAGGTATTTAAAAAATTGAATGCTTTTTAATGATGATTTTTTTCTAAAGATGCATCTTTATGAATGAATAATTAGTTAAGTACTATCAAATTACTTTCAAGGATATTTAAAACGTTAACTAAGAAGAATACAATACAAACTGAAATGATTGGATGAAGAAATAGGAGTAATTTTCTTTCAGTGATTTTGTAATTAAGTCATCAAAACAAATGATGTGTTCTCAGTTTTTCATTTAATTAAATATTTCAAAATTTATTAAAAATTGTGTGCAAGAAATTTTTAGGCATAATAGCAAAATGAATAGTTAGTAAAATGATGGCTTGGATTTCATTGGTATTGTAATTTCAGATTCTTCGTTTCTTTCCTGGGGCGAAGCGAGACGCAATCAAATTATCAACGTATTGAACAAAAAAAGTCCTTTTCAACAATCTTTTTTAATCTGTTCAAATATGAAATAAACACCTAACCCAAAATTAAAGTAATAGTCACCTTAAGTAAACATACGTTCATTAAACTCGAAAATTCTGATTCAAAAATGCATAATACGATATAAAAAATGAAAACAAATCAGTTTTCTCTACATGACAAGATAAATGATACCCTTAATTTTTCATGGGGTAACTTGTGACCTTTTTTGAGTATTTTTAGCTATGTACTAAATACTTTTAGTTGGCGACACAATAAAATTGTCAACGCCACCTCTCACGATGGCTTATTTCGACACCCTGAAACTCGGAATTTTGATCATTTATTTAAGAATTTTACCATTTTTACTAATTAGACTTAGCCATTGAATGTTTCAAAAATTCTTTTCTAAACACCACATCATCTGCAGTTGTCATCAAAGCAAATTTGCATAAAAATATGGAATGCGCCCTTTGCCTTAATTTACTCAGTGAGCCCGCTGACCCCAACAGCCCAACATTTGCTAAGCGTCCCAAGACTCCCGACTTGCCTGCTGAGCAACTTGCTGATAAGAAACTTAGTTCCCTTGTCTGTGGACATGTTTTCCACGAGATATGTGTGATAAGCTTGTTTGAGTTCAAGAATGGATTCCCAGAATGCCCCGTATGCAGGAAGAGCTATGCGCTGCGGGACATGAGGACCATTTACTTGCCTGACTCACCTACAGTTGGTCAAGTGGACATGCTTGTCAAAGAAAACAGAGAACTCAAGAGGCAGTTCAGGCAGTTGGCTCTTTTGCTGAATAAGATTGTTGATGCTGATCCTGACCAAGATAAGATGAATGAAGAAATGACGATGGAGGATGATGCGAATGTAAAACCGGAAGTTGATGATAACAGTAATTCCTCGTCCTCGGGGGATAGTTGGTTGAGTAAAAAAGATTTTTACTGAGAAACTTTAATAGTTGAAGAATTTACTTAATAAAATTGTATGTCATGTTGCTTTTAAAGAAGTTGCGTTTTACTTGTCGATTCATTGCAATGCATTGATTGCTATCATTATCCTTACTTCACCCATCACCATTGATCATTGATCCATAAATGATTGCATGACATTTGACCTAACATTCCTAAGGATACTTTGTCGTCCTTTGGTGTGGTAATCCTAAATTAAAATGTACTAAACTCTTACAGTTGCCCGAAAAAACAGTATAATCCATCACCAACATCATTCATTTCGTTTCATAACCAATACCGATCTCTGTATTGATCTTTTTGCAACGAAAAAGCATCATCATGACTTTAATGACAGAAGACTTCCGCAAAATTTTGGTGAGCTTTTTAACGTAATTGTTTTTTTCAAATATGGCCATTTGTAAAGTAATTAGCATTACAATTTTAATTTCACTAAAAATTTAGCGACACGAAGTCCTTCAGACCTTTACACTGGCTTGTATCGCTTGCTCAGCACAGCTAATTCTCCAATGGATCCCGTTGCCCCATCTTTCGCAGCATTTCCCCGTTTGGTCATGGCTTGTCGCAGGGACCGTGCTTGCCTTGGGAGCCATCTCTGATTCCAAATTCTACAAAAACCGAAAGATCAACCAAGTTAAATGGGTACGTTATCAACTCATTTGCATATTTTTGATAAGTTGTAAAAATGCAAATTATAATCATTTATTCATCTCCGGTGTCCGGTCAATCTTCTTCTTTTGGAGTTGGTTATACAGGAGAGACTCTCAAGCAACTTTAGTTTGTTCATGGTATCAACCGCTTTGTCTGCCTATCTCGTCCAATATCTGGAAATCTACGAAGCTGCCTTTATTCCAGATCCGGAGATATTGGAAGCTGATTTACGAGACTCAATAGGTCCGGATTTCTTCAGGACACGGTTGATAAACGACTTTGGTAGTGTTACGGGAGTTGTATTGCTGCTCAGTACTCATTACTCGGCTATTGTTGGATTAATTAGTTTACTGAGAGCTGGACTGGTGGTTTTACAGTTGGGATTGGGCTCCTTTCCAGATTTCGCTGTTCAGTTGAAGAAGAAGTTGAACATGAATGTGGAGAAAAAGAATGCCTAAGTTTTTTTAATGGATAAAACATGCACAGTGTAGTCAATAGTTAAGTGCATGGAGTGTGGATAAAAATGGAGACATTGAACTTAACTTAAGTTATTGATGAATTTGCATAAAAATTAATTAGCATTTTCTAGAGATAGTAGTAATTCGTGATTAAGTGTATTGGAATTCATTCATTTTATGCAAATTGTACAAATAAAATGATTAAAGCTGAGCTTGGCTCGAACTTTTCTGTGTTTAAATTCAAGTGTAAAGTTTGCACGAAAGAAAGGGATAAGAATGCCATTCAGCTCAATACCAAGCAAGTGGCGCTCGCGCTCTATTTAACAAGTAATTAATTTTGAAATTATATAATTTATTCGACCAGACATTGCATTACAACATGGCATAAATGACATTGCTAATGATACGGCTATAATGGTGGAAGGTAAAGACTAAAGACTATAAAGCGGCCTATGTGCATTAAGTTTCTTTGTTTTGTTGACATTTTTTGAGAAACAGCAAACCTTGTCATCTATTTTGTTACGTCATCTGATTGATGTAAGTTGGAATGTTCTACTGACTTTTTGTATGCGCATTTTGTGTATTATTTGGTTGGAGTGTTTTGTTTTGAAGTGATTTTGACGGAGTTTCTTTGCTTTCGGTAAGAATACCTGTTATCGACTAGGTTGTCCACGGCTTTGACCTTGTGACTACAATTTTTTTTATGCACAACTAGGGCCCTAATAAAGGGCTTTAATTGAAACATTGGACCACTAGCTTGACCCATGTCCCAGAAACTAACAAAAGTTTCAAAAAATGGTTTGTAAGCTCTACAGGCCACAGTTTTTGAGCTAGGAACTTGAAATTTGGCATGGGGATGTAGAACCTAAATTTAAAGATAGGTCAGGTTTGCTTTTTTTGAATTTTTGAAATACACAAAAGTTTTGGCGCCAAAACTGTCTAATTCAAATTCTGTGCAAATTTACCCCAATTGAGTTACGGAAATGAGTTCCTCGCATAAAATTACATCTATATTCATAATTTGGTTTATATACTTAGCCTCAGATTTCAATATTTATCAATTTTAAT
>JAQFXM010001460.1:0-32106 GCA_034693345.1 Entomobrya multifasciata
TGGCGGGCGAGCTTTGCTCCCGAAAACCGTCAAATAAAATCCCCTATGAGGGAACTAACTAACTAACTAACTAACTATTTATCCAGCTAATTCTAACGATAACCATTTTATGCTCAATTCTAGCTGTGAGACAAAACGCTAATTCGTGGTTTCTTGTGATGAATACAATAGTAAAGCTTGACGTTAAAAAAATAAAAAATCGATGCAGCAAGTGTAATGGGTTTAGAAAGAAGCTTAAAAAGTTTATAATAATTGAAAGTGGACTGAAAAATGATATAGATTATTTTGGAATTTTATTAATTTTAATAACTCTATGTCTTACAGCAGCCTATTTCACAATAGTTCCGATCGTATTCATTTTAAAAATTGATGCACCTTTTCATTTATTTAGAATTTTGTTTTCTCGTTCGAATAAGAAGCTTAGTTTTTTATTCAGTTTATTCGTATATTCATTGGCACAGTTGCTTGTGTTGAGGGCATTACTACTGTGCGCGTTAGTGCAGTTAGTTGGTTCATTTTATTATGACATCTGTACATAAACTTAAAATGCATTAGACTTCAAACGGTTTCAAGAAGAGCTATTTGGGAATATCAATGTTTGAGAGTACTCATGTTCCAAATTCATGAAACTATTATTATTGTTGTACCTCTTATGTTATCCCTGCTATACATTATCTTGGTAATGATTTTTCCAGTGTCGGTATTAGGGTTCTATGTAATATCTTGGTACTTTTATGTTGGAATATCATGGGTCGGAATTTTGATCTTGGTTCTTACGTTGTTTGGGTGGTATTTGGTTGTTAATTTGAATGAATTTGGCAAAGATATTAAAAGAAAGTGGACGAAAGAGGATAAAGTGAGAAGTAAGTTTGTACTCAAAATGGCAAAATCCATTCAACCTATGTCATTAGATTTTGTGTCGGGTGGCAAATTGGATAAGGATGCAAGAGCGGAGTTTTTGTTCAGATTAATGACAGATATTATGAGTTTGACACTTATTTTGAAGGAATATTCCATAGTATGATCTAATATGACTATATTCAAAGGTACGTTGTGACTTCAGTTTTTCGTCGAAAAAATAAGGTACCATGGGCGTGATTTTTCCAGCAAGTAAATTAAGTTATTAGAACATGCTCGTTAGCGTTTAGAAAAAATGCTATCAATTTAATATTGTTACACATGCATAGAATTCCAACTATAGAGCTTTCCAATTTTTCCCAAGTTTATAAATATAAATTAATCAGTGTTTAGTGAACCGATTCGAATTGCTGGCTATAAAAGTAATCTTTATGGCTTTCATTTTTGTCAAAATCGCTTATAGTAACGAATTTTAGTTCGTTTTTTGAACATTTTCGTCATTTTTCTTTTGATATTCATTCGGTAAGCAATGAAAAATAGGCAATTAAAATGCCTAAGGAGGAACAGACGTTGATTTTGAATATAACATTGATGCACGGCACTACTAAATCAAAAACAGAAAATGCTCAATTTGTTAAAACATAATATTTTTTAAGAGTTATGTTCTTGAAAAGCGGACAAACCAACGAGGTTAAATCTTTTTTTGCAATTTAAGACACGCTACGGCTTTAACTATAATGTATCCTCTAACAAGAGATTATGTAACGATTAATTGGTGTCCTTAGCAAAAATAAATTTATTATTGATATCCTGAAATTGAACCATGATTTTACTACAAGGTTACTTTGCATAATAAGAAAAATATACGTAATTTAGAATAGCATATTATTTGGGATGATTCTGTTTCATACAGCCATAAAATGTAATTATCCTACAAAAAGTATACTATGACATATTACAATCAAGATAATTATAACAAGAAGGCAACCATTTAACTCTTAACAAGCTTTGAATTGCATTGAACATAATTCCAGTAGTATACTCCTCTTTTCTAAAAATTGTCAGTACTTCTATATTGACATGTTTTGGAAAAACCTTATGATACCAATCATTCTGTATAAGGGTTCTTAAGATGATAACATTACTAATGCTTCGTGCTATAGAGCTGAATCAACAAATTCAGGACATTTTATTCTTGTACCAATTTCCTATCAAATGGGATTTCTTAACCAGACAACTCGAAGGAAATCATGGCAACAGGTTTAACTTGGTACCCTGGTTTCTAATAGTATTTCTTGTTCTACCCTGGAGTAGTGGTATAAGCAGTGTTATAGTCTTACTATATTGGCTTGCCGGACACTACAAAAATATTAATATTCTTCAAATATTTATTATACTTCTACAGTTTGCTGCAACGGTGGTGGTTGTCTGGTCAATTTTAGTTCTAAGGCAGAATGCTAATTCGTGGTTTTTAGTGATAAACATTATGGTCAAATTACAACCAAATGTGATGCTTTCTAAATCTGCAAAACGAAACGCAAATTCAAGCATGCTGCAGAAATTTTCAACTTACCTTTTTATTGACAACGGAAAAACTTTAGACTTTTATGGGATATTGTTGATTTTGATAACTGTAGGATTCGGTGCAGCGTATTTTACCGTTATTCCATTTGCATTTCTATTAAAAATTGATGCTCCTTTTCATTTATTTCGAATCTTTTTTCCAAGTTCTTATTCTTATAGTGTTATTAATTTTGTTCGATTATTTATGGGTACACTTTCTTGCTTTGAAGGCTTTACCATCATACGTGTTTCTTTGGTGATTTGGTTTATATTATTGAGACATTTGTATAAACACTTGAAAATAATAAGAAGTAAAATGGTATCGAGACAGGCTATACTAGAATATCAGTCTTTGAGAATACTTCTATTACAAATTAAGGAAACGTTAAGTATAATCGTACCATTGTATCTTACATTGCTTTATGTTGTTTTGTTAATTGTGTTTTCAGTCTCAGTACTTGGATTTCAGGTTATATCATGGTACTTTTATATTGGCCTCACATGGATTGGAGAGTTAACATTTGTTTTAACGTTATTTGGATGGTATTTTGTTGTCAAGCTTAACGAATTTAGTAAAACTGTGAAAAGAAAATTGGTAAAGAAGCAAGTAGATAGGAATCTAGAAATAAAGAAAATGGCATACTCGTTGGATCCAATATCAATAGATTATGTGTCGTCCGGAAAGTTAATTAGGGAAGCCAGGGCAGAATTTTTGTTTAGATTGCTGACTGATTTTATGACGTTGACATTAATTTTAAAAGAATATTCCCTTGTATAATAACTACGACTTTTTAAAAGCAAGATGTCATGAAAGAAATATTTTTGAGTTTTCCGGTTTTCCTCAATGTTTAAAGTGATGGTTCATTGACAATATTTTTTGCCAGAACACACTGTAAATTTATCATTGCAGCTGAATTTTTGTTTTTAAATTTAGCTTATTTTGGCTTTGTTTACATAAAGATGATGCTGCTAAAAATATTATTTTAAAGCCAATTCCAGAATTTGTCGAATCCACTAATACTAGTATTTACAGCATTAAACACTTGTAAATTATTGAATGTGGGACAGGAAATTCTGGTTAAGCTGATGATAATATCACAACTAAAATCAAGTTTCATTTGTGAAGGATGTATTGTGGTCAAATTAGATCATTAAAAAATTTATCATTTGAAATGTGTTTACTATTGCAATTCAAATATTTATTACAGTCAAACTCCATACTCATTTAGTTGAAGTTTTAAAGTTTAAACTGCAAGTTTTAAAATGAAAGCGCGAAGTATTATTATTTTACTCTTTGCAACGCGATTTCTTGGTAGCGTGTTTAAGGTATCGGCATATCCTCGAATTGATGAAAATGCATATAAGGAATTTAATGAGCGACTATTGAGGGCAATTTGGAACGAACCAATTGTAATTCGTAGGCCAAGTATTAATTTTGGACCAGTGGTAAAAAACCAATTGGCTCTATATTTATTTTTAAATTTAAGTTCAACAAATCTTCATCTGTAAAAATGACCTAACCAATGAAATTCTTAACTCTTACTAATAAGAACATACTAACCAGTATAGGACGCTGCATACCGAAACGATGGAGAAGATGCAGGGGAAAATAATTTTACACAAATACAAAAAATAAAATGAATACGGAGATTGTTTAGTTAAGTTACACAAATTTGTATTCATTTGCATCAGTTAGTTATAAATAAATGGCACTGAATTTCCACGAAATATTTACACTACAAAATTTCATTTTCACAGACGTGAATATGAAGTTCTTATTTTCCGTGAATATTTTAGACAAAAAAGTACCACCCATTTTTAAAAGTTAAAATATTACGCAGACAATCAATTTCACAATGCAAACAAACGGGTAAAGACATTGCATTTTCATAAATATGAAAGCATGCATCGGAGTTTTAGAATATAAAACCAGAAAGATTTATTTAAATCGTAAAAATTGGACAACTTATCCATAACATTTGTAGACATTTTTTTCCCTACCTCTTTGAGACACATCACACGCCCTACTACGGTAAAAGAAACGAGACTCATTATATGTTACAAGAGTTATTGCATTTAGTGAATATGTCCCTGTTATTTTAAACCAATTTTCCGTTTTTGTGGTTAGCCAATAATACTAAAAATAGCTAATCATGGTTGAATAAATTGTTGTCATACTAAACGAACATCGAAGCACCCTTCATTAAATTAAATTATGGGGACCTCCTCAATGTATCACAATCCATAAGCTTGTGATATATTGTTTAGAGTGAATAATAAATGCAATCTTTGCAATAAAAAATGAGTATTTTAAAGGTAGTCACTGTAATATTAGTTGTGATTATTAGTGTAACATCGAATTTAAGTTACAAGCTAGATAACAATATGGTGCTTGAAGACTTGTACCATGGAATACCTGGCTACAATGGTGGACCAATAGTAGGAAGAATTACATATTTTATTTAGCAAATTGTGGTACGCGATTATCTTGACAATAACATTTAAAAAATTTATTTAAATTAGCACGTCCATTCCAGGCTAGTAGTTTGCAATCCTGGTCAATATTTTGATCAGAGGACCAACAAATGTAAAAATAAATTCAGGACTCTTGACTATTAAATTAAATTTTGAAATGAATAACTTGATTAGAAACATCAAATTGAGTAAATATTAAAATGCAAAAAATGTTTTAAATTTTCTATTTATTTTATTAAGCAACTCTTTAACAATTTAGAAAATAAAAGATTTTACAGCATAACAAATAATTTAGTTGCAGAGTGTACATTTGATCTGTAATACGTTACCAAAGTCCTCAAAAATATTGCGGTTACAGCATATCCTTTATCAGAGTTTCATTACTGTATAAATATTTCTATTGATGCATCCGGCATTAAATTATAAATTCCACAATGAGTACGTCAATACTGAATTATTACATTTTTGCTAAATATATATAACTGGACCAAAAAATTAATTACATTTATTTTATTACTTATATATACCTTTGGGTTTGTGCGGTTAATATTAAATTGCAACATTTTAATGGATTTCAATGGTTCACCACTCTATTGGCAATTGTAACGTTAAAAGTATTTGCTGTCATTTTTTAAATCGATCTTGAGAAAGAACGCAAAGAGTATACTTAAGCTTACAAATGACATCATATATCTTAAAGCAAACATTTTTCGTAATGCTTTTAGTTGGAATGATTCCAAAGATATATTCTTTTAATCCTGGAGAGGATCAATATTATTTGCCCAGTGACGGTGGAATCGGTGGGCCATCGGTATGTAAACGATTTTTCATCGTGCCATTTTACCCCAAAAACAAATTTCTTCTAGTTTCAAACTTAACTACTTATGTATATTACATATTTAGATTATAAATATTACTATTTTCTTAATGTTATAAAATACTTGCCTTCGCAGGGCGTTCGAGTTCAAAGACCTACATGCGGTGGGAATTTTTATTATGATGAGAGGACGAGAAGATGTAGACAGCGAGTGGGATTGCGCGTGGACTATACCAATTATTAAAAATTGCTTATAAAAATATAATTCAGCTCTATGAATTTACTAAAAAAAATAATTTATGTACTTTATTGATTGTGATTGTGGTTTATTTAACGTCCACAGAAACACTGCATATTGGTGACAACAAAGTACATATATAAGTATTAACTGACATAAGTAAAATAGTCGATCGATTAATAGTTTATGACTTTCATAAATACAGACATGTCAAGTCAATGATTTAAATTTTTTAGCAATATAAAATTCCTTTAAACTATTTTCACTGATTTACTGAAAAAATGTATCCTTTCCATACTTAATCAAACGTTCTTTTAGTATAATTATTATTTGTTTGCACACGAGTGTGAACCATTCACACATTTATTAACTTCACTTTCAAGAATCTTTAGCCTTTTGATCCGAAGAATTTTCTCTCAACCAACAAAATCTGTAAAATTTGCTCATCCTAATGAAATGTTTCAATAAATATTTTTACAAGTAAGAACATTTATCATTAAGTTTCTATGGCGATTAAATAGTGACCCAAGCAGCCAATTTTGAATGCTAATTAATCAATTTTGCATTACGTCTTGGATTGATATACATTATCATATTATATTTGAATAAGAGGTGTTTGCACTTAAGTTAATGAAACCTTACGTGTAAAAATAAATCGACTGTAAAAGCTGTCATGACGACTTAGCTTAAAAAATACGACTAATTACATTGATCATCAATGTGCATACAAATCAAGCACTTTTGAATTTTATGTCACATGGCATATTTGATATTGATACATTTGATCCCGTTTTCTAACCCTATGATGGCTCCCTGAAACAAAATGACATGTTTATTGAATAAATCGACAAAAGCTTACGAAATTCAAATTTACACTATTGAATTGATTATAATTAATAGACAGAGAGATAAAAAAACAGACTAAAGTCAATTTTTGCTGACGTTTGGCTTTCAGCCACGTAAGAAACCACGCAAGAAAGCAGTCACACTTTAGCTCGTGCTAGTGGACAAATTTCCACGTGACCATTTCCAGCAGTAACATGTGAGCATTTTATAACTTTGTTTCCTTATACTTCAATACAATTAAAGTGGCATTTCTTGCATTATATAATACAACTCTGGACATAACCACATGAGCAACATCAGTAGGACCCATGATTACATTAATGACAAAAAACATGATACCATTTAGCAAAAATATTTTAGGTCAAGTACAACATTTAAATAATGAGGCACCATATATTTTACATGTTCAGTTGATGTTATAATAATTTTAGTTAATTGTAAAAATCGGTGAGAAAGAGTGTACCTTGTATTTATGTCGCTTGAGAAGTCGTTATAAGAAAGCGTAATTCTTAGTTCGGCTTGTTCTGGTTTGCTTGTAGATTGATGACAGTGATACATTGTATGATCGATTCGAAAAAAATCTACATATTTCTTTAGCTTCGAAGTAGTATTTCAAAAAAAACTGTATTCAAATTGTATATTTGTACATTTTGCTTTCAGCTCTGATTAGTTTTGATTAATACAAGTTTGGTTGGTATTTTAAAAATTTCAAGGCCTGTGGCATGACTCCAATCAACTAAAAATCAACCCTACATTAATTATCGATCATCTAAATGAGCGAATCGAGTTTTTCTCAAAACTAAATTTTCTTAAATTGGATTTAAAAATGGGATTTTATAGCTTATCCGTTGTGTTCCAAATTGTTGTTGGAACACTTCTCCCTCCAGTGCAGATGAAGTCCTTTGTCGTACCAACAGAAACATTTAATTTCACTATTTCCACCAAACTCTTTGACTCTAAACCAACCAAACCAAAAGTACCGAAAATTGTCACAAACTTGTATTCAGTTCTGAAACATTTTATCAATGACAATTGCCTCATTATGATAAATAACTTTGAAGGCACTGATATACATCCAGCAGTTGAATATCCAGTGATGCTCAGGCTAATCCAATTAGCTTACGGCCGGTACAGTTTCAATAAAAGAAGAGCCTATTGGATTTGGATCCCAACTCCAATGGCTTCTAGGTTAAATGGAAATATATCAATTACCTGGCAAAAACACTACAAAAACTATAATGGCGACGACTATTGTATGCTTTTTGCATACGCTTTCTCCGTGTGGCCAGCAGATAAATATAGTACTCACTGCCTTGGCCATAATGATTTTAACTTTGTTTTTTCGTCAAGACCATGGCAATGTGAAATCCAAGTGGATTTATTTATGCCGGATAAATTATTACGGAAAGGAATACCCACACAAATTTTCGAAAGAATTGGAGATCTAACATATAAACCTGTCCCAAGTTTACGGCCGCCAATCCACATTTTAATCGATGCTAAACAGAAAGTCGATGAATTCGATTGGGTCTCATTAGCTTACTGGACGTTACAACGAAGCCATTATTTTGGTGGTACTGTTGCAGATAATATCGTTAATCATGTACAGGTTACCGGCCATGTAACCTGTTATACTAGACATAATAAACTTCACAGTAATATTAATTGCAGCATTGAAACATTTAACATTATTTATCCATGTCCATATTGTAATCGATTGATAAACGTAAATCCCATGGAGCTGGATTTATTTTCATTTAACTACATAGCGATTTTAGACAACCTTCAAACAAATGTCGCATTTCCAGGCAAAATAGAACGAACTTTTAAAGCACATTTCGACTTGCCGGGACAAATATCTCACTTTATTGAGAAAAACCAAAAAGAAATTCAGCTGCCACTTGAGAATCTGCGTAAGTTAAAATTTGGACTTTCGGAAAAATTAAAAATGCTTGGATTTGCGTATGCATCTATTTATGTTACTTTTATGGGAAACTTAACCTTGGAGCAACCTAAACAATGGAATAAGCATGAATACAAAAAGTTTAGGCATTCTATTAGAAGACTTGCTAGAATTGATGACTATAGGCTTGGGAGCAACGACGCTGCCCTTAAAGTTACAAATGTATTTGGAAGGCTGCACTTTATTAGTTGTGGCGCACGTGGAGTAGAACCATTTCCAATAATCCAATTTATATCAGTGTATAAGTTGGATGTATGGCTGTTCATATTCATATCTGTAATTCTGCCATCTGTTGCAATTGTTAACTTGTATAGTGACGGAGGTAGATCTATTGGACTAGTTTCACGTACATTTAGTATATATAAAGTTTTGGTAGAACAGGGTAACCCTTTTCCGGACAACTTTGATAAAAAGAGACAAATGAGATTTTTAATGAGTGGAACACTTTTGGCAGGTTTGGTAATAAGCAATGCATTTAAAAGTGAGAACGTTTACAAAATTGTTTCTCCGAGAGCACAGGTTTCTTATTACAACATTGACGAACTTATTGAGGATAATATTACTGTTTACACTCGTGTTCAAAACTTTCATTATAGCGATTCTTTTGATATCCCGTGTGGGTACTTTGGTGGTACAGGGGTTTTCGTATGGAACCATTTCGAGTTTTGTAATTATATGAGTTTGAAGGTTTATGGCCAGGCTGAAGTTGTAATCCGTAAGCCATTTCGACGGCCGGTGACTGATAAAGTTTTCAATTATTCTCAACTTCATCCGAAAGCATTAGAAGCCATAAGAGAACCTTTAGAAAACTTGGAAAAAAATAGTCAAATTCGTCTTATTGATAAATATAACATTGTCAAAAGGCTTCAAAATGAGGACAATTTGTATGATCGTTTTCATAAACAACAGTCGAACCTGATAACAAATGATTTAAATACCTGCAATAAAACCGCATGGATATTACCAAATTATTTGGCACAAATGTCACAGAGATCACTCAGAAAGTCTGGAAAACATTCAGATGTTAGTATTCAGGAATTCACTTCACCGGAAACTAGCTTTTGGTATTCCCATGCCTACCTACCATCCGCAATACTCAGACGTTTCTCTTTAATTCCTTGCACTGGTTTACTTGAGTGGTGGCCCAAGCTTATCAATAGATCTGACCTTGTCTTGGGCAGTGATAACACGGTACCATCGAAACCCAGCATGTCTGGGAATATTCTTCTGCTATTTGCTTTTCTGGGTGGAGGTTTGGTGGTGGCACTAACTTCTTTGCTCTTTGAATTTAGGAAAATTATATTTACTTATTTCGTCTTGGGTTTCAAGTTTTGTGTTACTGTAATACAAACATGTTTAACGAAGTATAAAGCGATCCCAGTAGTAGTTAAAAGTAAAATGTTCAAAGATATATCGACTCAAAAATTTATTGCATCGAATTTATTGCGTAGGGTTTTTAAAAATGAAAATGGCTAAGCTGTTTCAATTAGGGTAAATGTACTCGAATACCGCCGAATATAATTAGTAATTTGTAGTTTATACGTAACTCCAAAACACATTTTCGATGCATTTTTTGGAATTAAACAATACAATCGAAGCCGAAAACTATTAAATTTAACTCTTTTTCAAAGGCTTGTTAGATATAAAGCTGAAACTATAGACTAAAACACTTTCACTTTCACATGAGATCAAAAATAATTTATAAAAGTTATGCTTTCGAAAAGGAAATGGTTAATAAATTTGTAAATTATGAAAAAACATAGATTGAACTCTACATTATTGGGCAATAATTATTACTTTATGACGTGTTTTAACATTTGAACCAATAATATAAAATTATTCGGGTTTTTCGTCATGCATCAAGATTTTAAAAAGGAAATGAAGAATTTTCTAACTTTCACTTGAATTAACTTTACTTAGACTACTTATGATTAAACCAAGAATTTTCACTTTATGAATTTCATTTAAGTCACAAGTTAATGCAAGAACTGTTTTCTAGAAAGTACTTTATATTGTATGAATAATGAATAAACATTACATGAATACAGCTCATGTTAACTACACCAGTTTAATACAGAAATGTATACGGAACATTTTTTCTTGTGGTATGACTAGTTTTCTTCAACGTTTAGGTAGTGTTAAATATAAGCTTTGCAAACTCAAATCGAAATAATATTTCTAATAATTTCCTGATGGAATATAAAATTTGGTCAATAATGTCAATGAAACAATAATTGTAGTGTTGCAATTTTGCAAATCATACGGATTTTTTTCCAAAAATGATGTATTTGTAAAGATCAGCTGGATTTTTGCGACAACATGCAAAAAGTGTGAATTTTTGACAAATTTTCAAAACGTATGTTAGAGTACTTATGCTTAAACGAAATTTCAAGAGTTGAATAATTTAAAAGTTTAATAAATGTTATGTAATTACGGAAAATCATTGATTTATTTGTCGAACATTAGGTTATAAAAACTAATTAAACTACCGAAAGCTGAAAATCAAGTACCTTTATATATGTGGTAATGTTTCTGCGTAATGGGTATCAGATGCTAGTAATGCATAACTTGTTCGGACAAATAGTCACTCCTCAAATCATGTATTGCTACAAATTTGATAAATTATATTATGTTGTTGCGTCAAACGAACAACACAAATTTCATCTTTATAAAAAAGAATATTTACAAAATTAATTGATTTTTTGAAAAATCTTGTCGACAGACATAGAGGATCGTAATTTCATTTGCTAAATGTTATGCAATTTTATTTGTTTGCGGTGGTGACTAAAGTATAAGAAAAGTGTACAAGACTATTTTTCATTTAACGTCATTATGAACTTACTTTCAAATTCGAACACAATTGCGGAAAATGCTCACCATAAATGCATTATCATTTATTACAAAGATTTATTATTACTGTTGGCTTGAGTCTGTCCATCTGTCCGTCCGTAAATGCTCTAACTTCCACATCCTTCAACTGATTCTCTTTAAACTTGTCACAGACTCGGCAGGTCAAGGGGTCAATGACTCCGATAGTGATTTTCATGGGTGAATTTTTTATTGTATATTTCGATACAGGCTTTAAAGTCAACTTTTGTCAAAGCACCATGGGTCTAATCCAAACGTAAACAGGTTCACTAGGGGGTCAAAAACGTTTCTTGATATGACGTATATTCAGAAGTCTCTTCATGACATGTCATGCTATAACAAAGACTAAAGTTTATTCTTCGTTTTTTCTTAATGTCTTGGGGTGACTTGTTGCAATATAGCCAACTAACTTACAATCAGATGTCTTACCAGTTAAACTGTGAAAGTAAAAAAATCTGATAACCAATTTTCTGAGCCGTAGTAATATTTGTTTTCCGTGACTGCTCATCACTGCGCTTCAACCAAATGACTATCTGCATGATTTATACAATATAATTTTATCAACTAAATTCTTACGTCAATGGTCCATGTCTAGTTGGAATTACACTTTCAAAAATCATTTTTAAGCATCGTTTGAAGTGTACTGATTTCAATTTTTGTTCTTTTATTATTTTCGTTCTGAATAAAGAATACTATTTATATTGGAAGGTGAATTTCCAGAACAGTACAAATGTCCAGTTTGTTTTGATATCCCTAGAAAGAAAATATATTAGTGTCAAAATGGACATTCTCTTTGCGATATTTGCGTAGAAAGTTTATCACTTTGCCCCTTGTGCAGGGTAAACCTGTGAACTCCCAAATTACGATGCAGGCTACTCGAGGATCTTCTTGATATGATGACGTTTGATTGCCAGTATAAACCGAAAGGATGACCAACCAAAGTGTCTCGAGAAGAAAGCCATTTCGAAAACAGTTGGTTTGGGTTAGTTATTAAAATATATTTTAGAATTAGTAAATCGATAAAAAATGAAACTCGATTTTATCAATTTTAGTGGCGAACAAGCGTTCCTGTGTAAATTCTTGGGGTGCACATGGACTTTCTAAATTAAGACCAAAAGACCAAATGACTCACTGACAATCAAGGATGGGGGATCTTTAAATCACCAGCAAATCCTCCGCGAAAAAAGATTTGACTTTTACCTGTAACTTGGTTCTCTCCATCCAGTGCCTAGTGAAGGGCTTCTGCTTGACCTAAGGGTATCTGTGTCCTTTGTGCTGTAATGGAAATGCTATGCTGAAAGGAAAAGGACTCAAGACAAGTTGTAGGTTTGCCTGCGTATTACAGAATGCTTGTCTTTATTCTCCTACAGCTTCTACATTGCCTAAAAGCCCTTGTGGCTATGCGGAACGGTCAATACCATTCAAGAATAGACGCTTCTTCTCGTAAACTCGATGCTTCATAATGTACCTGCTACAAAGTTTAGCAATTATATTGACAGCTCCATTGGAGCTTATAGTGCTAAAAATTTCTATATTAGTTATTTGTTTTCACTAACTGTTGGCCCTGTACATTTCAATGTGGCTGTCGTTCACTGTGTTCATCATAAATTAACGATGCACACAATGTTCTGTGTACACATAACATTTTTCCCAATTAATGGATAAGCAGAACAATTAGTTTGCTCGTAACCAGGCTTCCAAATAAGTAAGTTTATTCCATTAAATGGAAGGGTTCACGTCATAGAAATAGCTTTGTGCGAGTTAATACTCTTATAGCCAGTTTATCAATCTAACTTAAATTTTCAAATATTTTATAATAAATTAAGGCAGTCATTACGAACAAAATAACACATACGATTATATAGAACAAGCTTTCAAGTATTTAACCCAAAAATTTGATAATTTAGAAGTATGTTATTTTCCACCATTATCATTCTCGTCGATCATAACACCGAATTTTACAATGAATCATGTTAATAACGCTATTCTCAAATCCTAAAATTAATTTAGCATACAATATGCCGATTAGTGACACAGAATCTCAATCAGTAGCGACTGTTCATAAGTAGGAGATGGGTCATTACATAATATATTAGTCAGCCTTTGAATTCTTGATGCCCACGTCCTTCCTTATAACAAATTTATTCTGATGCCTTTAAAAATTTCTTTATATAAACAACTAAATATAAACTGTATATCAATTAAAATATCATTATTTGTACTAAGTTAATCTGTTACTTTACAAATCGAACAGTACACACACCATCACGACTCCGGTTTTTAAAGTTCTCATTATTTAAAGATTTGGGCTGATTTTGTTATAAATTTGTAAAATATATTTTACTAAAGGTGGGAATTTGAATTTATACGCAAAATTGGAATCAGAAATTATTATCTCATTGACAGTTGGCCTTTTTGTCAATATGCAAATTGTCCTTTACCTCTGGATTGATTGAATTGCTAGTTATGTTTCATACTAATTTCGTTTAAATTAAATTTCCCCAAGAGTAATGCACTGGTGCATTGCCGCTTACATTTGTTCATTACAGCTTATGATTATAGTTTTAAGGAAAAATATTCGTAATTAAATGTTTCATTTTTATTCCGTTACATTTGTTGTATACTCTGTAATTAACTTTGCAGCAAGTAATGTACAATGTGGATTGTCTGTCGAAGATCGACCAGTCCCAACTAGAGATAAAATCCCTTCAGGACCCTTCTTTTGTTCTCATGCAGAGTATTAAAAAGATTAGGGATAAGGACAAAGGATTACTTATCCTTGCACTGTCAGTGCTTTCTGTCCGGTACTGACAGTTAATATACATAATTGGTTGAAGGTTAACCAAAATTTTATATTCACAGTCCATGATTTGCTTTATTTTTTGCAATGATATGTAAAAAGTCAAATAATATGTCAGAGAGAACTATTTTTACTAATTATTCCCGTACTAACATAGCTTTTGAGTGCAATTATGAATTCACCGAATCTAAACGATGAAAACGGTATATTTATACAGTACAATTCTGCCAACTAATTTTTATCGTTGCATAGATGGGGTTTAAACTTTATATGAGCCTTTATCAAGTATATATTAAATACCTGAAAATCTGCACTAGTTTGCAAGGAAAATTGGCAAGCTGTAAGCGGTAATTGACATCTTGATTTTTGCGCAAAATCATTATGTTCGGTATACCAAAAAGTCACCTCCTCGTTAATTTTATAAATATAATGGATTTCTGAGATCAATGTAAGCTTTCAAACTATAGATCAGTAAAATTGAATCACAGTTTTTAAAAATACAGCTTGATTCTATCTTCATAAAATTTGACCAAATGTTAAAATCTGAGTCTACCATGAATTTAATCTAAAATGCTTATTCTTTGAAGTCTTACGACTTCTGAATGAATATGTAAACATCTATGATATTATTTATAAGTTTAAAGGATTCAGTAGTCTGCTACAATTTAAATAACATTTACAGGCTCTAAACATTTCATTAAAGTAACATTTATCAAGGTTTTGTAGTGTCCTGAAAATGGACTCTTTTACACTTTTTGTGTTGGCTTGCTGAAAGTTTGCTGAGATATGTATATATTCAAAATGACTTGGAAAATTAGTTGGTCAATTACTTGTTTAGCTTTAGCTTGTTTTAAATTAATGTGCACTGAAAGAAGTGTTAGTATGTTTATAAACAGTGCATAAATGCAAACTATTATGGGAATATAGTGGGCACTGCACTGCAAGGATTAGTGATCGATGGATGCAACTGTGAGTTTTGGCCTTTGAGTTTTTGCATTTTTTAAAAGCTTAGCAGGGGATTAGAAAAGATAAGAAGTGGTCAATGGATGGAACGGCTATCGTTTAAAACAATACCATTAATAGAAATTGAATCAATTCATCGTAGTTATAATTTTTGTTTGTTTATAATTAAGGAATGGAATGACAAATGACGCACGAGTTTTTGGGATCCTTATTTACCGCGTTGGAAACTCCCATTGCTATTGCTAATGGATTTTTACTCTAGTGAATTGAATTGTCAATTTGTTTTAATAAAAATTCTTGTTAGGTGACAAAAACAAGAATTGTAATCAAGTACACATTGTTTACATGTAACATGTCTCCGTTTAGCGTATAACATAAAAATAAAATAACAAGGAGGAATTACCGAGAGCGATACCGCAATTTAATTTGCTTTTTTCTGTACACATTTACATATTTTGCTAGTTTTTTGCTTGATTGGAGATATGCATGAATCATGTTTAGCTAATACGATAATTATAACGTGTTTTAAGACATTTTTAACAGATTATGTATTGAAAACTCAACCATGCCATTTTGCGTTACATTGCAAGTGTGCATTACGATAAATTTAGCTCATGGAAGCGTGTGGCTTACGAAAGAATAAATTACAAATTATAAGGGAAGTTGTTTGGAGTAAAGTAAATATATACAATTTTTTATATAATTTTGGCAATTTCCAAGCATTTAGTCCACTAAGACTTTACACTAAAGCTGATTTGGGAGAAACTGTACTAATATTAGTATTGATAATATAAACTGTATATTTAAAAACAAAAATAAAATGCATATAAATTTATAGACTGCAAAATGTTTCAAGAAAAATTACCCTTAAAGTTGTGTTTTTTGTGTCAACGATTGGTAAATTTCCTTATGATAAATCTTCGATAAACTGGATTAAATTTAGGAATGCTTTTGACGAAGCCTTGTACTTTTATTTTTGTGTTGTCCGTCCGTGAGGCACTATGTCAGGCGCCTAAAATCAAGTCAGTCAATTCAAAGATACTTGTATAATGATTCATGATATCTCTTCATGTTTAGATTGCTTAGAATGCTTGTTAAAAATTAACCAAGACAAAGACGAAATGTCTTTTAGAACTGGTATTAACGATATTTATAATCTACTCAGTTAAAAGTCCCATAACAGTAACAAAAATTATAACACAATATAATTATACAGTATATTGTAGCCCGCGAACAAATGATTCAAAACGCTTAATTACAATGCTATTGGGTATAGTCGGACCGAAGATGCTAAAGCTTTTTAAAAATTAAAATTTTAAAAGTATTAGTTCAGTTTTACAATCTGAAATTTTATATTTTGTGGGATAATTTTAACTTATTAAATTAGGCCGGGTTCAGAGAATACAAATCCAGAAGTCAACCAAATAAGTTGGGCCACTAACAAGTTTTATCAAAAGAGTCTACTTAACAGTATATTTGTCGCGGTATACATAAAAACTTGCAGAATAACTTTAAAAAATTGGGTTTTTGTTCTTTCATATTTGTTTGAAAGTTGGAGAAGGAAACAGAAATGATGTTTAATATCTTTTTGTGACTAATCGTTTGATAAATCAACCTTATTTCTCTATTCTAACGGTAATACAAAAGATAGTAAGACTATGCGTGTCACTAAAATTTGACACTTTAGCTAAACCAATGCAAATTATTTTTAAACGAGTTTTGGAAACAGTCATATTTCCTAATGTATTTAAAAAGCATATTGTTTACATGCCCTTATAAAAATATTGTTAGTCCAACCTTCGTATACTTATGAGACTAATGAGAGAACGATGTGCGTTTCAAGCTATTCAGTTATTTAATGTTCATGAGAGAAATGGAGAAACAGTTCTTTTTAATTGCGTTTTCTTTGGTAAAAATGTTTTTTGTGGTGATGTACTTTTTTCATACAAGACAAGTTGTTGTATGTTAACAAGTCAGAATGCAAGCTGCGTGTCACTGATTTCCAGTTACTGGCTTTTTGCACTTTGACTCGTGTAGGTAAAGTATTTTCATTTGTTGGAATTTCCTTGTAATTTTGATGCAAAAAATTTGAAAGTTAAAGAGTTAGTTAAATATACTTGCTTACGGTTCATTTTAGTGATAATCAGCGTTAACTTTGGATTCGAAGAATCTTCTGTGATTTATGTAGTCTATCTTAGGTTTTTTGCATAATATCATTTCCTCCACATTTCGTAAAAGTAGAATATATGAGATAGACAGACAGACATCTTTATATAATCTCATACGTTACAATTTTTGCTCAACAATAACCTTTTACTTATTCGGTAGGTAACATTTCCGATATGTGAAGGGATATCCATTGTATATAGTGTCAATGCTCTACAATTAAGACGTACCGATTTAGCTTACATTCCTTTATTATTCAATGTTTATTTTCCAGCTGTCATATTATCGGAAGGACTGATCTTGAAATGAAGTAAACCCCTGTCTAAGTTCTTTAATCATAAATGGCACGTATATTGCACAACATTATTTCAAAACGCCCAGTTCTCCATATAAGCCATCCAATTTAGAAAACTTCGTCTCACTATTAATTAATTAATTATGGGTAATTAGTAATTAATTAAACTAAATATTCATTTAATTTTTAGTTTTAGCAAAGCTAGGAATCGTTTGAATATTGGACACACAAGCATACTTTAAAAATATCTATTTTGTATAACATACGTGCCATTTATCGATGTAGTATTCATACAGGGGTTTGATTATCCTACAGATTCATCCCAATGCAGTACACTTATTTGACATAGAATAAATAAGAATTAATTATAACGCTTGAGGCTCTACTTAAGAGTTAATAAGGATATTCTTTAGTTAACAAATTATTACTCGTCAATTAATTTATGAATAGTTACATATCACTATCACTTGTTTGATTTTCATTGTCAAATTGTTTTTATAATTTAGCTAGCCATTTGTTGCAGATTAAGTAATTTACTCATTTTTATAAGTCAATTTATAGACTTCTCGACAACATTTTAATCTGCTCGTTTAATCAGTTTTAAATATTCTCGTTAATAAGACAACCCATTTAACTAAATCTGAGCATTATGAATGTCTTTCTTGGTTGCCAGGTAACAATCAAAGACAAACTTAGACTGGAATATTTCATAGTCCTATCTTTACACACTTGGAAAACCAAAAGCAATCTTGTTATTAACAACTAGGAAATGGTTCGGAACGCTTACGCGTGGATTTTAGAAAGGAAACAGTTTCTACAATAAAGCAGAGGAAAATTTGCATTGCACCCTGTGTGTCACCGAAACTCTCAACTCCCTCCCTCGGACGATGTTCTGTCCTACAACATGAAAATAACTAAGTAATTACTTATTTAGTCCTTTTCATGTAATTTACGGTGGCGCGCCAGGGAGTAGGTTCTGGCAAACTCTTTTTTGCACTCATTGCAAGTGTAGGTGCCCTTAAACGGGCACCGAGATTTAGCGTAGGTGGATGGGTAAAAAGTTCCACATCCTCATATAAATTGTGCTTGTATCCACACTATAGTTTAGTAAGATGTGGCAATATGGCGTGTAGGATTATAAGCTGTGGCTACATTGGGTGGCAGTATGTAAAATTTGGCAGTGTTGACTGGCAGTATGTAAATTGTGGCAATATGTAAAATTTGGCAGTGTTGACTGGCAGTATGTAAATTGTGGCAATATGTAAATTATGGCAGTATTAGGTGGCAGCATCGAAATTGCAACAGTATTGGATGGCAGCATCGAAATTGCAACAGTATTGGATGGCAGCATCTAAATTTGTGATTGTTCACCCCGTCAATGATGGAACAACTAACTCCTCCCAAAAATATTATCCATTGAAACAGCATGGACCAAATATCCTCAAATTATTAAATTCTTATTTATAATATAATTTGAAAGCATAGACTTAGCAAACAAAATCTTTTCTTTTTTTTCTCAAAATCCTGACGAACAAGACTAGTTCATGTATGTAATTTATGCTTATTAATATCTGTGCATTTTTCTTCTTATGACATTATTGTATATATATATTATATTATCTTGTTAATATTTCTATTAGTCGCCTTAAAATGAATAAAGATACTATGGGAAAGCTTGGGAAATTAATTAATTTCCAAGCTTGTTGTTCCAAGTTGTAGTTTTTGAATGCATGCATGCTCTTGCTGGCAACAAAATTCGTTCTAAGCTGCTTCCTCTCAAGGTTTAGTTACTAAAAGCCCAAAAAGCATAGATAACTTATAAATCGCTTCATCTTTGTAATAAATGTGACAGATCAATTGGTGCAAATAAACTGAATAATGGTGCTTCGACTAATATGAAGATGAAGGAATTTGTTTAAAAAATGAATTTAGCAAGTAAAACGATTAAAAACCTTTTTACTGTCGTATTGATACAAATACTGTCTTATCATTATGGGGATTCATTTAATTAATATTGACAATTGAGTTTTAATTCGTGTTGAAAATAATGTAACATAATCACTTTACCGTATTCCAATACTGTATGCAAAATCACTGTAAACTTTTAGCACCTTAAAAATCCCTTATGACTTACCACATTGCACATTTTGTAAGTTAGACGATAAAGTAAATAAACAAACGATGAAATGATTTCATCGTAGTTTTAACTTTAATTTGTTTGTCCGTCCGTCTGTCTGTGTGCGCTTAACTTTGACAGTCTATAAGCGATTCTCTCCAAGCTTGACTCCTCGAATCGAAAGATCAATCGCTAGATCAAAGATAGCATGTGGGCTAATGGGCGATTTTTTATATTGTAAATTTCGATAGAGGCTTTAAAGTAGATTATTTTTTGTCGAGGGACTACGGGTCCAATCCAACCAATCCGACAAGGGGTCAAAAACCTCTCTTGACATGACTTCTTGACATATCCTTACTACATTACTTGACATGTTATAATTATGTTCATGAATTCATTTTCGTTGTGTCATCATGTCTTGACATGACTTGTTATTACACATTATTTTGTTTTTTTTTTCTTCTAAAATTGTTTTCTTAAAATTACGATGCAATGCAAGAAAATCTGACTATTTATACGCATTTTAAAAATCAAATTGGTTTAATTGAGCTAAAATAGTAGTAATAATTACTCAATTCAAGATTCTATAGAATTTACGGCAGCACTCGTTTAGCAAAATTGAAATATTTTTTGATAATTTGTTTGCATCAGTGCATACTGTTTTCGGAAGAACTAATACTTATTCTATATGAAAAGTTTCGATACCATCAAATAAATTATTGTTATTTGTTTATAATTGAGAGTAAAGTTAGATTATTTGTCTCTATTCCTTTGAGTGAAAAATCATGATTGAATTTGATACATAGTTAATTTTGTTTCTCCTTTTGTTTGCATCAGTCTTCTTTATGCCATATTTCTTATCTTGAAACTCTAACAAGTTATTATTGGTCGTTCTTTATGATGTACTGATTCGTGCATAAGTAAAGTACAACATTGCATGGCATGACAATTTTTATTGTGTTTTTCTCTGCGCTGCTGCTGATGGGATATTTTAAAACGCTGCGGTTTTAAAATTAAAACCAATTAGACCTTAATTAAAAGGCCCAATTAGGATCATCATCATCACCATAATCATCATCGTCTTCAAACCAATTAATTTTTAATTGGCTTGCACTTGGAGTTGTGTTTGTGTTGTGGTGTGTTGCGGTGTGTCGTGGAGTAGGAGTGGACGACGAAAACTGTTAAAGTTCATGGTTTTCGAGGTAAGTTTTCAAACTTTTAATTAAAAATATGTAGTTAGTATGTAGTTAGTTTGTAGTTAGTATATATGTATGTATGTTTGAGAAAAAACCAAAAAACTTTTAAAAAAATACGCACTAGTTCTGGCCGCCCGTCATTTGCGACGCGCTGCTAGAAGTGTATGTAAAAATTGACACTTAGGCTTTTGCTGTGAGTTCACTCTGGCAAAAAAGGTTGCTACTTAGTAACTCTCTCGGTTACTAGGTTTTTACGAAAGCAACTGTTAGGATGTCTAATATCACTTTACGTTTACAGGTCATGCCAAAAATATTTTTTCTTTTTTAACAATCATTACAAGCACAGTGCATGCATTTAGTATCATATAACATTTTTCTTTCTATGCAATATCGCAAAACATACATTAATGTGCATACTTCTTTTATCTTTTGTAGATTTTGTCTGGCATATAAAATGGCGAATCAGGACTGTGCAATTGGTTTGGTGACAGGAAATTGTGAAGGACGCGTAGTGGGCATTGACAGTTTGCCGAGCAGTAAAAAGTCTAGAGTTAGGAAATTGATAGGAGATCTTTTTGTAGGTAAGGTACACTTATGTGGTAAGCATGGGGATAAACTTGGTAAGAACTTTTCCGCTGTTTGTAATAATTCAGCTGCTCATACAAGAAAAGAGCGGTCTCATTTGCGTAAAATTACAGTAAAGGAGTATTTGGATAATTTTAGTTTAAACGAAAATGCAGTACAGCCGGGTGCATTCTTATGTAGTGGAAGTAATACTAAAAGCTGCTATCAAGAGTTCATTCTAAATACATATAATAACGATCAATCTAGCTGCGAACCGAGTATTGAAAAAACTAGCAAAGAAAAGTTAGCTTCTCAGCCATTAATGAGTTCTGTAAATGCACTGCTCTTGCATCTTGGAGGCGAACGCATTAATTTGGAATCAAAGACAGAGAGTGAGATAGTTGAGCATGTTTCATTACATATCAAGTATTTGGCTACTGCACTTGTTGAAAAAATTAGAGAATGTGGCTTCGATGTAAAGCACTTTGCAACTTCGTCTGTCACACAGAAAAACTCAGATAGTTAGGAGAACTGGCTTTTAAAAATAGGTTCGGAGTTAGAAAAGAAGCAAACTACAACTGATAGACAGAAGCTTTTAGCATTAATTCTACCTGACATGACATATCGAGATGCGACAAAGAGGTTTAAGGTGTCAAACAAATTTATTTAAAAAACGCGCACCCTAGCACAGGCTCAGGGTTTACTAGTAAAAGCAAAAAAGAAGAAAGGTATTAGAAATCTTCCGGCAGACACGATTCAAAAAGTTACTGAGTTTTATTTAGATGGCAGTTGCGCCTTAATAACTCCTGGGATAAGGGATAATATAAGTGTAAAGGTTTTTAATAGTGATGGGACAACAAAACGGGTTAAACTTCAAAAGCACTTCATGAACTGTTATCTCTACACTGCGCATATGGATTATATGAAAGCTTATCCAAACAATCCTGTTAGTTACACAACATTCAAAAAACTGCGGCCAAAAAATGTAATTGCAGTGGACCAATATCCCGCATTAAACGTATGTCTTTGTAGAAAGCATGAAGATGTCCGTCTCATGTTTAAGGCCATTGGAGTTTTCAATATAAATTCTTTAACTCAGAAGTTTGTTTGCGACCCCTCCAAAAAAGCTTGCATGTTTAGATGTTGTGGAACTTGTGGAATGATAACCAAACCAGTGTAAAGGAAGCCATACAGTTAATTCTTGATAGTAAGTTCCCAAACAAACCCACCATATCCTTTCAACAATGGGAAACCAGTCCAAATACTTTCAGGGCACGAAAACATTATCAAAGCCTGAATTTTTGTCCCTTATTTTGCAAAAGTCTGAGTCGCTTCTTAGGCATTCATATGTAGTAAAAACCCAAAACGCAGTATTCCAGAAAACTAAGTCCGAACTTAGTACAGATAATTCAAAGGCTATACTTCTTGCAGATTTCGCCCAGAATTTTACTACTGTGACTGATAACGAAGTACAATCAAGTTATTTTAGTAAGCACCAAATAACTCTGCATCCCTTTGTATTATATTACTCACAATCAGGTGGCCCTCCCCGTCCCTATTCGTTTTGCGTAGTAAGTGACGAGCTTAGACACGTCACTAATACATATTATGCATTCAATAAACGTATTGTAGAAGAAATAAAATCGAAGTTTCCCGCTATAAAGCATATTTATTACTTTACTGATGGTTGCGCAGGCCAGTACAAAAATTTCAAAAACTTTATTAATACGTTTCACTATCAAGAAGATCATGGTATTAAGGCAACTTTACACTTTTTTGGCTCAAGTCATGGGAAAAATCCATGCGACGGTATTGCTGGTATAGTTAAAAGAAAAGGTAACAACTCATGTCTTCGATGCGATGTAGAAATCAATAACAGTTTAGAATTTTACGAATGGGCTACTAAACATCCTACTAGACCAGCCGAGGTTAGATTTTATCATATCTCAAGGGAACAGGTAGATACAATAGTGCAAGAAAAACAGTTAGAGAACAGGTATTCTAAATTTTCTACGATTCAATACACACAAAAAGTCCACAAAGTAGAAGTTTCAGATGATAATTTAGCCCTTAAATTTTATGAACTGTCTAATGATGAGAATGTTTTTTTTAGTAAGGAAATTCGCAGCGCTATGCCTATTTGCACTCATCTAGTTATTACATTTTAGCTGCATATACGAAGGAAGGTGGTATCCAGTAGAACTTTTAGAAGTGGACATGCAAGAAGAGGAATGCAAAGTGGACTTTTACAAGCGAACTGACACAGGATACTTCATCAAAGAACGCCAAAACTGCTGGGTGCCTTTTAATAGCTTGAAAATGGATCTCCCGTGCCCTTCATCGCGCAGACTGTACATCGACGAGAAAATAATATCAGCGATGGATTTACTTGTAGACCGAAGTTAAGTTATTCATTTGACAGTTGTGAACCAAAATAAGTTATTGTAATTACTTTGTAAATATTAATGATTGTTAGCTTAGGTTGCATCTTATAGCTTAAGTTTCCGATTATAATTGTAGAAATTTAGTTGTAAAAATGTTTTTGTAATACTAATTTAAGTTGCATAACCTGATGTCATATATCAATTAGTAAGTTGTGATAATTGTTATATGACATTGGGGCCTGCTTGGTGATTGATATGGTTTTGCCCTGCGGGTTCGAGGATAAAGCTATTCCTCGCTGATGAGTGGATTTGGGCCCACCATGGACTTGGCAAAGTCGAAACCCGTGAAATAAAATTGGTTTTTCTAACAATATCTTTAATTTGTATTAAAACTAATAATTTCAAATGTAAAAGTAGGCATATCATTGTGTATTATAATTAGTAACTAGAATTGAAAAAAATGAAATATTCGTTAAACAAAGAACTAGAGTATATTTAGATTTCATGTGGAAAAGCCGGGTTAGTAAAACTGTAAGAAAAGGTACTTGAACATTGAGTTTTATTTGAATATTTTGTCGTTTGTGTTTTTGATTATTATATATAGATTTTACTTGTTAATTTGCTTTTTCTTGAATTTATTTTCTTTGTAGTTTTCAGATGGCTCCAATCCCTAAGCTTCCGAAGGAAGAAGAGGTCATCCGAAGGATGAGGGATGACCAAACCCTAAAGAACGACTTCCGTCGACAAAGGTCCTGGACCAAAAACCGAGAATCGGACAAATGGAAGCAAGTTTACCAAGAGAAGTTCGATGAAATTAAAGAAGAAAGGAAGAAAGAATACTTAAAGAATAAAAATTAGATGTTACCTTAATAATGAAATAAAATTTTAGTTGTCTAAACCTACCATAATTGAATGAAAATGCTTTAATTAGCTGATTATTACTTAACTATTGATCAGCAAACTTAAGTACATTTGTGTACTAAATTTTTACTAAATATTATTCATTAGAACCACAATATTAATCATTGGTTAAATACGTAAGTATGCCGAATTTGACCAAATCAAACCAAATATATAATTATAGTTTTTTATTAATTTTGTGCTATATAACACAGTAATTAAATAAAGTTGATTTTTTTGAATCATATTATTAATCAACGTGTTGGATTACATAACTGTGCCGAATTTCGACCAAATCCACGCATATTAATAACTAATTATAGTTTTTCATCAATTTTGTGCTATATAACACAGTAATTAATTAAAGTTGATTTTTCTGAATCATATTATTAATCAACGTGTTAGATTACATAACTGTGCCGAATTTCGACCAAATCCACACATATTAATAATTGTAGTTTTTCATCAATTTTGTGCTATATAACACAGTAATTAATTAAAGTTGAATTTTGTGAATCATACTATTAATCAACATGTTGGATTTCATAACTGTGCCGAATTTTGACCAAATCCACGCATATTAATAATTATAGTTTTTCATCAATTTTGTGCTATATAACACAGTAATTAATTAAAGTTTACCATATTAATGTACTCTTCTATTAATAGTTGGAATTGTGTATGACTAGTAGTTTAAATTTAGCGAATTTATTTTTCACTCCGCGTCACACTATTATTTTGTTTATGTATATTGATTACACATAAAGCATTACAGGGATACAAAGTTGATTTTCTGACCCCCAACCCAAATCTCTGCTTCCTCATTGGTTGATTTTTGAAATCGTTGTAACGTCTACGCCCAAACCGCCCCCTGAGGTTTTTCAACGGATTTGTGTTTTCTGGCATGCTCTACAACACGAGATAAAAATATACCAGGGGGCGACTTGGGCTACTTCAGTGGGGATGAATTTGGGGGAAGGAAAGGTCAGGGAAAAAAATTATACCAAAAAATGTCAAATTTGGGTTAATTTGACCTAAATTTGAAAAAATCAGACCATTTGTTTACAGCGGGCTCAACTAGTAAGCCAACAAACTCGTTTGCCTGCATCATCTAACATGCGTTCCGTTCATACGACTCGTCTCTAACTGTAAAAAGTTGCTTCAGTTCTCATTGTTGGGGATTTCATCTTACCTTTTTGACCGTGTTGGGAATAAATTTATTTGACTGGATTGTGAGAAGAATTAAAGTCATCGAATTTAGTGGGAATTAGTTGAATAACTTTAAACTCGATTCAGCTTTGAGTTTTAGTTTAAATTTGAGTTAGCTTATGGACGTTGTTGTTGTAATATTATATTTTATTCATGTAAATTGTCCGCTCTTAATCTTAAGCGTAATTTTGCAAGCATTTCGATATCTCAGGTAAATACCAAAGAGGATTTATTTTCAATTTTTAGAATATAATTGACCCTACAGCTACAATAATGTATTTGTTTAACTTTACTATTCTAACTGACGATAGATCCAACAGTAATTTTAAACCATTTAACTAATATCTCATAAAATCACTGTCACGACACATATAGTGAATTGTGTAAAATGAAACGATACATATTTTAATAGGTTTACCTGTTGTACACCTTTTTTTGCAAAACCTTAAACAATTCAACCGTTCACCTGGATTATAAATATTAAGCCAGATCAATGATAAATTATTATCTTTATTTATTATCCTTGATAAATTTGTTGAATTGGATTCTTGAGTTTATGTGGATTCCAAATTGCATTGTTCTGAATTATTAAATGTCTGGCCAAGCCTTTACGAGTAAATAGAATAATAGTATGAAATGTTTAAATACAGTATTAGTTGCTAAGCTTGACTGAATTAAAATAAATCGGTATTGTTGACCATGAAATTCAAAAATTTTTAAATTTGAATATTTATATGCCATCAGAGATTGGCATAATCAATTTTCATCAGAACCGAACAGATGCTCACATTAAATATTTTCTTCGTGTAAGTGTTGTTTTTAAGACAAATGGCATTTGGCAGATTTTTAGTTAGGAATGACAATACTAAAAGCGACAAATCTTAATAGATGATTCTAACGAGTGCCCATATTTGGGGCATGCATAATTAACGTTTGTGAAAATTGCATGCTTTAGTGCACGAGTCGTATGTAAATTCGAACACAATTACAGAGATTTTCTTAAACATTTTTTTTTATATTTCTTAATATAAATTTATGTTCACACTTGCAAAAACAAATCGACTCAAAGATTTTATGTCAGCCCTTAAAAGTTCAAACAAGCTCTTAAAAAAATCTTGTATCAAAAATATAAATCTTATCTTAATTTGAGATGGCACACTAAATTAGGCATTCAAATTTTGTAGCGATTTAATTTTCAAGTGCCACCAAACTATCATTAGTCGTATCCTGCTTAATGATCAAAATAATTTATCTTTCAAAATTTTGGCGCCATTTTGAAATTAGTCTTAGTTACCCCAAACAGGCTTACAACGTAGATTTGACATATTCAGACAAATTACAATGTAAAGAGGAATACAGTAATTCAATCAACAAATGAAATGCTTTATTTACTGGTATTTGTGTTAAACGATGAAAATACATTGTGTGAATAGTAGACAAAAAAATACGAATGCCATAATCATTTCATTTGGCAATGGGAAATTTATGTTATTAAAATAGCTTTTGTTACACTAATTTAAACCGTACTGCTTGTACGTGGTTTACCATTTATCTTTAACATGTTAATATTTCTGAGGATGAAATTTTCTTAAAACTTTCATTGTACTCCGCGTACTTAATTAAGGAAATACAAAAATAGTAATCGAACAAAATGATAATTTAATTATTATTGGTACATTTAATGCAACCTAGTACTTGATTGGGCCTCCATGGGCAGCAATGACGGCTTCCAGGCGACGTGGGACCTAACTCACAAGGTTTTGGGTCACCTGAGGGGAAATTTCCTCCCAAGCTTCTCGAACCTGCTTCTGAATTCCCGAATGTTGGACGAATGGGATTCTCGGAGGCGTCTCTTCAGAACATTGCAAAGATGTTCGATTGGATTAAGGTCCGGGACTCCACAGGTCATTCTAACACCGTAACTTCATTTTACTGATAATGATTTTCTTAGATTCAAATTTCTTTTCATCTTTGCGCAGCAACTGTATTGGCAATAAAATGGCAGTTGACTCGCTTCAAGGTCACACCAGACAGTTTTCATCGAAAATGAACAACCGTCCCTACTTTCACTTTGCTTGGATTAGCAGAATTCATGAGCTACCTGGCTACGCTTCCCTTGCTGATCAGAGCACCCTGAAAACACTTCAGCATTTCCAAAATAATGGAATACTTAACAAGTCCGTGGTAATTTTGTTAAGTGACAATGGCTGGAGAGCGGATCCAATCATGTTACATCGGCAAGAGAGATTGGAAAACCGTCTGAGTTTCGCATTTCTTCGGGTTTATTAGTGGTTTAAAGATAAGTATCCGGTGGCGTATGCAAACATGAAGGAAAATCATTACAGACTGATAACTTCCTACGATATTCATTCCACTTTAGAGGATCTGCTAAATCTAAGAGTTTATAGGAACTATTAGCAAGTGATTATATCTAAAAGCGTAGTATTCCAACTTTCAAAGCAATTAGTTTATTTTTAACAGTTCCAAAAGACAGGAACTGCGCTGGTGCAGGAATTGGTGAAGAATGGTGTGCATGTACTATGTACTTCATACAAATATTTTGCTGTTAACAATACAGTTGCTCTGCAGCTAGTAAAAAAATTCAATTAAAACGCTCAATACTTGGGTTCGAGCATTTACATTATATGAACATTTTAATTTCGGTAAAATCATATCAGCAGAGATGAAAACGTCTGACAAAAAAGGGAACACGAGTGAATGGATAATTATGAAGGGAAGTCAACAATTTTGAATTGCTTTTGGAACTACTCTAATGAGCTCATATTTTGAGGCTGCCATTTTTACAGGTGCTGGATATTGGCAAGATAGAAATATATCAAAAATATAAATGTCTACTGAAGTATTTCGGTTATATAGATATAATTGCCCGGATTGTATTAATATTTACCAACTAAAGAAAATTTGTAGTTGTAAAAACGTCACAGTTCCCAATTAAATTTGTGTTGTATTTTTTTATAATTTATAATCGTGTCGTAACCAAAATAATATACAGACAAAGTACAAGATCACAATTAAATCTTATGTTACAACAAATTTAATTAATAAATACAGAAGGCTCTCACTGAAATTAATTAGTCGAATTTATATTTTAGATTGAGTAAATATTTAAACAGGAGGAATGAGTGAACAGCTTATGTTGCTTGTAGCGTTTGCATACAACCGCAAGGCAGGCCTACTAGAGAACTATGAATTTCAAAAAAATATACAACCTTTTACTAAGTTGTATAATAACTTATTATGGTATAATGGTTTGAACGAACCATTTGATTCCAACAACCACAATCACTGCAACACAAAGTTGTCACTGATATTCTTTGGAAATCATCAGCGCAATACAGTATAGCCTTGGCTGCAGCAAAAAAAATGGAAATTTGGATGGGATTTGATTTGGTATATTTAGGATAGGCCAACCTGCCGTGAACTTTAATGTGGTAAACTTCTTGAAAATCTCAAATTAAAAGTTGGTCGTTGGGGAATTGTAGGATGAAACAAACTAATTGAAGTGTAAAAATGGGATGCATCACAGGGGATAATATCCGTTCAGGAGCCGTACTTGTTATTGTCATGACCAGCATCAATGGTGGCGACTGCTCGGCGCTAACTCTTTTTCTCAATTTTGTAAGGTGTCTTTTCAAAATCGGTGAACTTGACGGTTGAACGGGAACCTTCATTGGTGTAGGCTAAAACGACGTGATCAAATGTTCCGAATGGTTCTAAAGGGGATACTAGACTGAATTTGTTCACAACGCGCATCCTGGTGGACTACTGTTTCACTATTCTCTCAAAGTGTTTCGGATTCTGTTTACAAATTCAGTAGTAGAAGTGGCAAAGGTTTAGTTATGTATTTGCATTTAAAAAGAGCATTTGACTCGGTGAATAGGTAACTTTTGCATTTACAAATGTACTTTATGAATAACCTTTAAGTTATTTAAAGATAATTGTGCAATACTTGACACAACTAAATTAATTGTCGCAATTAATTAAAATCGTGCAATATTGTTTTTAATGCAGACCAAGGAAATACAAAATAAACCCACCAGCCAAAAATTCTAGGAGAAATACATTTGATTGCATTTTCGATTTTGGGTCAAATCGGTCTAACGATATTAGAACAACAGTGAATTAAGGGTCATATAATTTTATTTTGCGATTTTTCGATCTTCATAATGATGGAATACAGTATCCGGGCCAAATTTTGTCACGACAACTCAGTTTCCGTTACGTTATTGTGCTGCAAATTAAACGAAACGCGTGAAATTTACCACATCAAATCATTAACTAGTAAATATTTAACCCCTAAAAGTTTAAATTGAGCAAAAAAATTAAATATATTTAACTTAAGGTCAACCCGTGTCAACCCATAACACACATAAAATTTAGCCCGAGAAAATTTGAAATCTTGGGGATTTTATCAACAAATTTAAAAATCACAAACTGCAATGGAGCAAACGATATAATAACATGAAATAACTACAATTCAATCGTGCGTTTACTAAGTGTTTCAACTAAAAATATAGTTGAGTCTTATGCTAATTGATTATTCTTATTATATTTTTTTTGAAAATTTCATCGCCGTTTTAAAAATAATTTGCGTTACTACAAACTGTCTAACAACTTAGATTTTAGGACCTTCAAACATTTATGATGTAAACAGAGAGGTCATAAGACTACCAGTAAAAGATAAAAGCATCCTAGTTAAGAGCATATTATATACAAAAAACGATTTCGATGGTCAATGGTATAATGGCTCGGTGCATAAATAAAATAAAATTGCAAAAATACCATAGTGAACTTTTCGATGTGCATTTGGTACCCTTACGATTAGTATTTCTGAAAGGGAAAATCGTTCTCATGAGTCTCAGACCACCGGCTTATCCCCCTTTTTTCAAAATTTAATCTCCTCTAAAATAATTATACCCCATTGTTTGTCTCCTAATTATTTATTGCAAGAAAATTAGCTTAATATCAGAATTTACAATAATTTACATGAATTAAACTTTAATGGTTTAATGCTGAGGTAAGTTTTTTTGGACGGCCACGTCCCCGCTTCATGCCCAAGCCTCCAGTGGTAGCTTCATCTGGTAAAACAAATTTATAGAGCAAAGAAGCTACACCAATTGTATGAAAATAAACACATTTTTTAAAAATTCAGTACATGTGCACATAGTCGGAAGCATAGTCAGATTCACAATAATATATCTTATGTGTTTCAATTTCCCATTTTACATAATCCTTAAAGTTCGTCCAAGTTTGAAAACGTGAAGGGCAAGTCAATTTGGTAGCCTCAAACGAGCTAATGCAACCTCCATCGCTTCGAATACAAGCAATATTTTGTGTCCCTTGGTTTGTAAATGCTACGATAGGTTTACTCTTAAGCCACGCATCATTAATCTTGTAGTAGAAATGAAAACACGCATGTAACAGTTTGGATCACTTGTATCGCCAACTTCATAAGCCACAACAAACGGTGTATCCTGATCATTAGGGATTTATTCGTTTTGTTTGCACCATGCTATAACATCTCCTATCTCAGTTTGAGCCACTTTATGCATAACTTTCTTCTGGTTTCGGTCTAAATACCCACAAAGTTTCTTTTTATAAGGCTCTTGCAATTTATTAGCCCGAAATGTTAGCAAAATGTTGTTGGGAGCAGTGACTCCACTTTTCAAGCATTCATTGACTACTTCCTTCTGTTCGTCAGTCAGTCCATAATGAATGGATTTATGGTTCTTGTGTTCTAAGCCATTGCTTGTTACAACATAAATTCCATTAGGCAAAAGTTTCTTCCTTAACTTCGCAGGACAGCTTCTTGCTTGTGCACAATAGTAATCATAACGTTCACTATGTTTTTGCACACGAGTATT
>JAQFXM010001461.1:0-32105 GCA_034693345.1 Entomobrya multifasciata
TCTACAAGTTTATTACATGTTAGCAGCAAGGCTTACAGATTAGGTCTGAGCTGTGGAGCTCAAGGATACAAGGTTATGGTATCAAGCTCGTGGCTTGTACCGTGATACCGAACTTACATGGAGACAGAGCAATTATGGAGTCTGCACATAGGAAGCTCATGAACATTAGAATATTAAACCAATCGTATTTCAATATCATGATAATTGGATATTTACATACACCACAGAGAAGTTTTTGAGATAATGATATCGGAATGGGAAAACGGAGCTTCTTCCCTTTATCGTTGGTTTTCTCATTGACTTAAGAAACTCAGGGCACCCTATGGTAAAAAGGAAATGCTTTTTTCATTTTTCTATTTAAATACAGATGGTAATCATTAATTAATTAATTAAAGTTTCTTCTGAATTACTTGAGTTAATGTAAATATGACACATTAATGATGGCATTGGTTCACCAAAACGTGCCACTGGTACTCTGAATACTCTATACATTATGCTGTTTCGTAAAACCGAGTGCTCAAGCTCTGACGAAATGTATCGTTGTGTTATAATTTGACGTTTGTAATGAAAAGACCCGACGTATATGAATAATAAATCCAATAAATCATGTGTTCAGTATTGCATTCAAAGCCACCAAGGAAAAATTAAAGAATTCATTTAAAGTGAAACATGTTTTATTTCGATAATTGCAAAAATTGTAAATCGAATCGAGATTATAATTAATTATCATGATTGATGATTATGGTGAATCATGACTATCATGCTAATAAGTGGCGAAGCTGCTTATTAACTTCCCAATGTATGTCGGCCAATCTTTCCGGATAATAACTCGAGAACGCATAAACAGAGTTGGTCCAAACTTGTGTCAAAGGTAGCTAGGGTTCAGGCCAACTTTTACCACAAAAGATTGATCCCAGAAGGACAACTGGTTTAAAAGTTATGGCCCTGAAACTTAATCCAACGATAAGAATTTCGAATTTTTTATGACGTCGCCTTTACCTAGCGGCTCGTCTAAGTGAACTTACAATGGAACTGACTGAATGCATGAGCGAAATTTGGCTTGAAACTTATACGTAGTGGTGACGTTTTTTGTGCTGATTTTAATGGTATTTGTTATTTTCCCGAATGCACTCATATGCAATTATCAGCTGCGTATGTTAACCCGAGCAATCGAGCGCGCATGTTGCAATTTGCATGAACAGCTAGCGTCGTACCGGCGACTAGCTCTCCGTTGGATGCTTGCTGGTTTTCTCCTTTACAGCTAATGTAAAATGTTGCGCTCGCGCTCCAGCCAAACGCAGTTGATAATTACACATATGCGCATTCGGAAAATTGACAAATACCATTAAAATCAGCATACACAACTACACCACTACGTATACATTTCAAGCTAAATTTCGCTCATGCATTCAGTCAGTTCCATTGTTAGGTTACAGATCAGATTTTAAATTGTAGCTAGCGATTACAGTTAATTGGAAAGTGTCAGTACTGCAAGCTACAATGTTCCATAAAAATATGCGTTAACTTTGGAAGCACAAGGTAACTTGTTACGAAACGCACCACTGTTTGGCTACGTTTAGCATGATGGGTATTTATTGTTCCACATTTTTTCCCTGAATCACCTGAAACTCTACTTAATAAAATAGACTAACCTATAACTACCTAACTAACTAGAATCGTGAAATAATTGTGTTCAAATCTAAATGAAACTTGCAAGTGAACTTAATTTGAATTGAAATTATTTAGTATGAAGTTTTTATGGTGTTACAGAAACGATGGCCCCTTTAATATTACATATAAGACATCAAGAGTGGAGCAATTGAAGTATATTAAAGTATTTGATTTTCAAAGCAAACTAAATGATTTCAAACAGTTTGGAACCGCAAACCCCACGCAATGTCTCTCATGTTTATATTTTATGCAGCATTCCAAACGAAGTGTTATGACCAGATTTTCGAACACATATCTTGTTAAATTTTTGTGTATGAAGGGCAAAGGACTCACTAAAATTTGGACCTTTTTTCTGGCCAGAGTACATAAGTCTTGAATTTGGGGTGAGTTTAAAATGGTGGGACTGCTAATACGGCGACCATTACACCTTCGATTTTGTTGTAGTTGAACAATTTTTTGAAGTGGCTGAATCTTTAATCAAGTTGAGTGGCGTCTTAATTTTTGGGTGGCAGAAATATACAAATATTTGATTTTATCAACACACGAAAGGTTTTGCGGTTTGATTTTTTTGCTGATACAAACAATAATTTATAAAGATTAACAATAAGTGGTGCTTGAACTCGATAATACTCTTACGTGGATGCCTTCCTTGTATTAAGCAACGTCTTTCTATACCTGTTCTAGCCTTGAATTTTATTATGCTTCACGAAAGTAAAGGGTGACTTTTAATTCTGTGGACTCGTCGGAATGAAAAATTATTTTGCTATAACCAAAATTTTGGATTAAATTGGTGATACATTTAAAAACTACGCTTACTCTAGTACCTTTATCATGTGAAGTTACATCTGTAGAATGCTGTATCAGTGAGGTAAAGGCGATGGACCAAAACGTAAAAATATAGTTTTTCTTGAAAAATTAAAAAATCGTTCGTTACGCAAACGGTGTAGCTTATTTAATTGAAGCCGGAACCACTTACCCAAAAGAATGCATAGATAAAGTAAGTAGTGAGAGAGAGCCATTAATAACGGGATAATGTTATTTATATGGAATTATTTTAGTTATGATTTATGAAGTACCATATTGGGGAATTTTCTGTGTATTTTAAATTGGAGTGGTCCTTGCGCTGCATGCATGCTATTGGGAGAACAATTCCATATAAATAACATTATTCCGTTAATAATGGCTTTCTCTTACTATTATAGTAATTTTTAAATCACGCCAAATTCAAATAATCTAAGAAAGCATTAAAGTATCTGGAAGTGGCAAATAAGTTCCTTCAAAAATTATTTAAGAATTGTCTGAAAAAATATTTCTTCTTCAAAATTATCATTGAAAGATATTAATTTAGTAGCTTGTTAAAAGGGATTTCACTGGGAAATAAATGATTGAAAATGTAAAATAAATAACACTTTTATTCAAATGGCTGCATCACAGAAATTAAAGCAATTGTACTGGAAAAGTTTGATAATATTCGAAGGTACACATTTCAAATAAATACCCAACAACTAAAGGTTTATTCATTGCAATCAAATCATTCTCCTCAAACTCCTCATCATTTACAACACTTACCAAACCACTAAGCCTAGTAATTCATTGTTCGAAAATATCTAACATAAGCTCAACCAGTTTTATTAAGACACAATTTTATAGAAGTTACAACAAGTAGAAACAAAATCACACTGTCACTGTACACTATAGTGAAAATCACAATAAAATAACTACTCATTTTTTACACGACCATTAAAATTGGTCCACTATTGAAGCAGTGCGGATCTAATCGATGAAATTATATAGCATGCTATTACTCAATATTCGTGTCATATGAACAAGCACTACAGCAGCAACAAACCATGTGGATAACATGATTTTGTTCTTAAAATAGAACTGCCTCATTCAAAAATGGTTAATATTTATTTAGGAAATTGCTATTGGCTGACGCCAAAAGTTAGCAATATTTCGTTGTGACTTTAGCCAAAAATATGTGGCTGCCGCTTAAAATCATTACTAAATCCTGATATTTTTAATAGGAACCTCTATATTATAAGTCTAAAAGATAAATATGTGTACAGTTTGGTGATCTTTTATTGCCGCACAAATATAACAACCGTTTGCATTACGTTACCGAGAACACAACCGTACTGCATGGGCTAATTCAGAAATAAGGATAACTTAGAACTTCTTTCTTTTTTTTTAGAACGATAACGTTACCACTGGTAAAATTCAATTTGGCTTTTGCAATGCTCACATACATAAATGGATGGTTTTTTGCTACCTATTAGAGTTTTGCATCAAACGTACTTAGCTAATTAGCGTAGTATAACGACTTTAAATGCACTTTCAGCTTTTCTGGCACGGTTAAATTCTGAAAAAATGTCGTTGCTTTATACTGCTTTGCGAAAAAATTGAGATATTGGCGTAACGGTACCGATACCTGTACCGAAAGTATTTTAATTGAAAAATAATTAAGTACGATAACAAAGAGTTGTTTATATTCAGTACCGAAAAAGATGAAGATACCGATCTTATTATTCATCTTTAGATCTGAATATAGCATACCGTGGCATGTACTTTTCATGGTAGCGAAGTTTTTTTAAGCACATTGAAAGAGTGGCTTTGAAGATACGGTTGTTTATCAAAATTATTTAAAGGCTTACAAAGGGCATATAAAATCTTTAAGGCATGTTGCCATTGCTACAAATAAAATATTCTAAACAATACATGAAGGATAAATACACAATCTGCATTCAACTTGAAGATTAGATTTGTAATGTTGTTATAAAATTGAAGAGTTTTGACATTGCTGTAAATCCAAATCTAGTAGAAATACTGATGAATGTCAAGTAACAGTAACTAACGTTGTATAATTTCCAGATGACAGTTCCTAATAGCTAGCCCTTGTACCTCTAATTGTGCCTAAACAAAAACAATACATTGATTTAAATAACCTCTTTTAATTTTAAACTATGGGAATGCCTTTCCCAAAGGGACCTGCACACGTCTAAAGTAGCTACAGTTATAATTATTAGAAGTTTAATAAGTAACTTCAGCAGTTTATGTTTGATATAAATATTCCATTTGCGCTGCATCTAGACCATTTGTTACATTTTGAAGCTTCAATTAGTTCAAGTTGCATTGCTAGTGAAAAATTTCATTGGTGTAGTTACTTCATTTAGTAGAACGGCGTGAATGGTTAGAGATGGTCGAACATCTATACATAATATTTACCGAAAATACAGATAATTAATATTTACTTCGTTGTGATTCGGTGTACTAAATATACATTTGCATTATTGAATAACATGTTAACATTACTCTCGGGGATTTGCAAAAAGGTTAAGCTGTATTGTAAGTCCTGGCTTTTAAAAGCAAGCATAGTATTCCGAGCATAGAGAAGAGGAAAAAGAATATTTAAATCTTTGCATCTTTCTACAGTATTTACGTAATAAAGACTCAAGTTTAGTGAATACAATACACGAAGTAGAGTGCCATTCACAGCCAGCGATGCTCCTGTGTACAAAAATACAAGTACAAAAACATTTAAATGACACAGAAAACATTGATGACCATAAGCGTGCAGTTTAGCAGACCGACAGGAAGAGCAGGCAACCAATTCAATATTTTTTGTTCGAAAGCGAAAAAATTGCGTCGTTGCCTTATTTGTAATTTATATTGCAGT
This sequence comes from Entomobrya multifasciata, assembly GCA_034693345.1. Taxonomy (NCBI): domain Eukaryota; kingdom Metazoa; phylum Arthropoda; class Collembola; order Entomobryomorpha; family Entomobryidae; genus Entomobrya; species Entomobrya multifasciata. Next base: position 5,348 of record JAQFXM010001461.1, read on the forward strand.
CAGCATGGAGTTTTACTTGATCAAACAAAAACGGGCCTTTTTCCATCCGTTTTCTGAAGATAATGACCAAAGTACCCAAAACCTGACTTTCTCTGACGAAAAACTTACATTGGAATTTGTCACTGACCGCGACAAGGACCTGAATCAAGGTTTTCAAAATAAGGAAGACCGTGTTGAAGAAAATTCTTTTCGTGATGACCTGATGGAAATATTGTGCAAAGCTGGTTCGATTGGTCACTATGATCCACGTCCGAAAAGGTCAGAATTTTGAACATATGTAAGCGTATATGTTTCTTTATTTTAAACGATCTTATTTAAGGAAATATTTTTTGGTATTTTTAGACTGAATCTAACCGTATCTGTAAAAATGACATCGACAAATATTGGCAGTGTTAATATTATAACGAGACATATGCATGGAATGAGTGCTATTGATGCTTTAAAGGAGACTCCGGTTTTTGACCGTGTCGTCAAATCAGCTTTACTCAAGCCCAATATTTTGTTCAACGTCAATCTAAAACTGTATCTAGATGGAACACCCGAAACTGAGTGTTATCAAATTAAGGCCACTGGTATTTGCAAATTTTTATCCGCATCGTTTTATGGTTGAACTTGTCATATGCATCTATTGATAATTCAATGGTTGTTTGTTCTAAATAATAACTTCACAGATTTGACAATTAGCGAAATTGGTCAAGGAAACTGGAGCTACGGGATCAGTACTACTTTTAAAACGGCGGATAATAATTGGCAACAATGGAGTACGCTTGGAGCCGTGCATGAAGGGGAAATCACATTAACAATGGTTTTACAGAGCAGTGCCATCCCGAAATTATATTTCTTTAGATATTTAACAAACCATTTTGATGGTTGGCCAAAGCACATGTTATGTGATGGAACTGGAAGTGACATGGTCATTTTAGCTGGGAATGAAAATAACAAGGAAAAAGGAATCAGATGTCATAAGTTCGTTTTATCAGGTACCTATTTCGTTTTCGTAACAGTAGCACTATTCACAAATATAAAATTGATTTTGATTCAAAATGTTCAGATCGAAGTCCCGTTTTTAAAAAAATGATGCAAACTGACATGGTGGAATCCAAAGAAAACGTGGTGAAAATAGTTGATTTGTCGCAGCAAAGCATTCGAGCAATGCTTAAATTCATGTATTGCTGGGATATTGAAGAAGCTACAAAAAGTTGTGAAATTGCTTTGGAATTACTGCTTGCCGGTGATAGATATGATATTCAAGGTTTGGTGCCTACGGTAGCGGATATTATGTGTGGTATGCCTTGTGCGTGGTTTTCCTTGGATACCGCTGTTAAGCTTCTACTTTTTTCCAGACACATTAAACTTGAAAAATGTCAAAACCGAAGCCTTGAACTTCTGAAATGGTACGTGAACATAAAGTATTTGCTTAAATTACGTGCCCAAATATATTATTTATGTAAGCATAGGTCTAGTTTTTCAACTAATTCGTGTGACTGGATAGGTTTTCAAGGAACTCAGGGCCCTTGAAGGATTCTTTGGAATACAGAAACCTGTTTACGAAGACACCATTGGTTGCTATGGAACTCGCAGAGATATTCCTCAAAATGTAAAACAAGCACACAAATCTGGTTAGGATGGAATTTTGCAGATTGTAATTGATGTGTTTTAACTAGATATATTAAGTGACACGCCACACATTTTTTGGGCAACTTTAATTTGGTTGATGAATAAAATTTTGTCTGAGTTCATCTTAACAACACCGTTTTAAAAAAAACGACCTCTTAAAAACTTGAAAGAACAATGAATTAAGTTGATGAGAAATTCGATTTGTTAAGAGGTGATCGACTAGAAATGAGTTTGTACAAAAAATGAGTTGTAAATGCCCATTTAGGCAATATTTTTTAAAAAGAAGGCTTCCTTTTATTTCAAAGTATGTATATTTGTTTTGATAATTTAAACGGGGGAAAACAATTTTTCAATAAAATGATATATTATTCAGAGAATATATTTATTTTACACAAGACGTATGTTTGATAGATAGATCACAACCAAACTTATTTACCATCATTTGTTAATCTGGCCCTAGGAACTATGTTTTTATTAAAGTGCCCGAAATCGCTTCGTTATAATGAGTACAGCTTTTGATTAACAATTTGTCGTTTTACTATCAGTCACGATGGATTAATCCAAAACGCCAAAAATCATCTATTTAAACAAAACCAAATTTTAAACGAAAGAGTCGTAAATTATCGGCAAAAACAGGTTAACTATCTACACAGCGCAATCTTTTTAATACAATAAATTGAATTGACAATTGCGATATGCCCTGCTCTTGAGCAGTTACGCCCTTCATAAAATCATATTTGTTTGACTATAAATTTGATACGTAAGGTTGTCAAGAAAATAGATTTGTAAGTGGTATCTTGAATGAATTGAACTGGAAAAATGACTTATTAATAACAAAAAGAATCGTGATCTACGTCATAAACCTCTTTTACGTCGTCTCAATTTTAAGACATTTTTTTAGTTGAAGAATGTAAGTAAGTAAGTCGACAGTAATGAAGAAAAAATATTATGGCATAATATAAGTCCAAATGTTAAAGTCGAATCGTTTTTAGAAGTCGACGTCTTAAACTTAGTCAAACAGCTCAACGATAAAAATAATATGGGTCATACAGTAAGTCATTGGGAGCTTTACTATCCTCATTTGTGCAGCAATTCTGTCGAAAAGTTTGTCAATAAGTACAATGATTCTAACTTATAACACCAAGAGCATAAAATAAAGCGCCAAGCAAGGTCTACAGAAGTAAATTCATATTTAGGTTTAAAAAGCTTAACCTTAACAAAAGTGAAATGAAATATATTTCAATGTTTCTAAAAGTATTAAACGCATTGTTATGGACGTTGGTTTATATCGGAAAGGCATCAGCCCCAAAACATTATTAATCTAGCCATGAATTGTCAAATTTAGTACTAGAATACTAACTCATGTTAACCTATGCAGCCGCAACCTATAATAAGTTTACCATTTATTTTGCTAAAACTGTTGAGATGTTAAATTTTATTGGACAAGAAGAGGACTAGTTAACCAGTTTTGACTTAAAAAATTTATCTTCAGTAATGGTTGATAGGAAACATTTTCAAAATATTAGGCACTGACAAATCAAAAGCAAATTGTAATGCCTTTCTACTTGTTCTTCCTTGCTTTCCTGTTATCATCTGGTGATTTTGAGCTTGGTGGAAAAGCAGACCATCAGCACTATCCAAATCTTCCAATTGTCTTGGCCTCTCTCGCCCTCCCCTTCGTTCATTGAAAATATGTATTTTATTTGAACTGTTGTAATAGTTACGAAAATGAAAAATGGATTTGCAAAATTGCAATTGATTATCACATGCAAATAAGTTTTGGCAAGGAATATTCCTTAAACACGTGACCCGTGACGGGTAGTTTTTTGAAAAAATTGTATGCAAATAAAAAGTACATCTCAATGCTACCAAAATTTTAGTTACAATTTATTGCTGGAGAAACGATACTAAGTTTACATTAGGGTCGAAAAAATACAAAACCAAAATAAATCTTGAGATTGTCTCGTGAGTATGAATTAGTCGGGTTTTTTGTTTACAAACAAAATTAATATTTGCAAATAATGGTAAAATAAATATTACTAATACACATCTTAGTCAAAGTCTTGTTCTTGTTCGAAAACATTTCAAAACTACATAGGTTGGAGCGCGGAAAACCCCAAGGTTTTTGGAATAGGCAGTTTGTATTTAAAATCACCCATAGTTCAAAAAGTCTTTAAAAATGGCATTTTTCCTGACAATCTTTTCATGTTAATTTCTTTATCAATCGGTTTACAAAAATAAATAAGGTGGTGCGCTCAATACGCATACGGAATTTTTTTATGTTAAGCTATTTATATGATAGATACTTAAGCTACGATGGGATTCTAAAAATAGAACAGGTACCTAAAATGACAAGTACTAAAATGTATGTGTATTTTGTATGCCAAGTCCACCACCCTATCATCGCCAGCCCTTTTGCTCTGCTTTTTCATTATTTCTCTGTTACCTAAGTTTGTCATTCGAAGAAGTTGAACTATTAATCGAGATGATTTTTTCCGTCTTTCTAACGCAACAATTTACAAGTGATTCGGGTCAATAGTTTTCATGTTATAATCACTTCATTAAATTGTCTACTCAATTTCAACTCGTAAGTGAGAATCGTATGTTAAATCCGGAAACACAACTTGGACTTTGAAGCTAAAAAACTAGGAAGATATTGACGAATTTAATTATTTTTCCTGATACATAAACTAGAGTTATCAACCAAATTGTCCATTGTTGCAAATTAAACTGCACAATGTAAAAATATTGAGCAAATTGTCACTCAAAATTTCGTTCATTTTCGCAGTAGCCCTATGCGCAGTCCATAAAGTAAATCATCGCAGCACGCCTATTTAACTACCGTACTAAAAACATACATATTTCTCGTATTATTGAATAAACATTTAAAATTCCTAATTAATATAACTACCAAGTCCATAACCAATTCCAACTACCATAACTATCATATAATATGTCAAGTGGATAACACAAAATTGTTAGAAAACTATATTTTCAAACATATTTTGATTGGCTTTGACACAAATTTGCCATGCCGAATTAATCTGACATGCTGGTAGCAATACAAATCAATTGCTAATGAGCCATTTGTGCACTATATAGCATAAATTAGTTACAAACCTATGAACTCATGTAATTACCTTTTTGCAATTTAACATGATGATTGGTAATTTTAATAGAATTACTAATTCAGTTAATAATTTTTTAATTCAGTTAAAAGTTAAAACCTATGCTTATAATACAAAAATTAATTTGAAAGTAATATTTTAGTGTTATTTTAAATTTGTATTTCATGTGTCATAATACATATGCATACAAACTTTCAAACGAATGTAAATGTAATATTTTTATTAAATCTAATTTCTGGGTACATTAAAGTTAGAGTATGATTAGAGTATATATGTGCTATATAGTGCAAAATTTGTTTATTTATGAAATGTAATTTTTTATTGACCAATGTATCGTATTGTGAAGGTGTTATGTCAACTTTCGATTTACTCCAATAATTTTGAAATGTAACTTTAAAATAATTACATGCTACTCAGCACAATATTTTTATTTACTGCTGGATCACCAATCGAAATTGAATATGGGATTCAATAATTGACTCCACAGCAAATTCTACTTCGATCAGATTCAAAAATAACCTTAATAGCGGACTATAAAATCTTGCTGTGGAGCAAACATAATTACTGCGTGCTGTGGGGCCGCACTCAAAGTAAAATGAAGCATGTCGAGTTTTATAAAATAAACATCACCAGCAATCTCAGGGTCCAGAGTCCACTTCACTACCTCAGCAAACGCTCCTTTAAGAAAGACGAAAATAGATTGTGGAATTTTATTAGTATAATCATTTTGTAGTAAACTGTATAACTACAGTCGACTCCGTAAACTTGGTAGAATTTTGTGTGTGAATGTATCAACAACATTCAACTGTATACTAAGTCAAATGTATACATATTCACCTTTAAAAAGTAAAAGTGTACATTATTGTTGGCTCGTTTAAAAATCTAAAAGGTAATCGTATTTTTCACTATGAAATTTATTTACGGGCTTCTTGACTATGTATACTGTTGTTGACCTCTGTGAATTTGTGTTCATAATATACATGATTACTATGTTGCTTATACTAAGAGAAAGAAACTATAGCACCCAGCCAGGTGTACTAGTAGATTGTCGTCATAAAATTCAACCTATAAGTTAGTCGCTCCAACTTTACATATGATGACTGAAATATATAACAATGCTGCTTACAGTACTAATTATGATTGTAAGGGTATGGAAAAGACCAACCTTAAACATTGATTAAGTAGCTAGAAAATATTGGACTTCGTACTACATTTGCTGTAGATTTCTGTGCTTTTGTATAATTAATTTGTCTTAGAGCTGAAAAACGGATATTTCACTGTTAAGAAAAATATAATGCTATTTAAGAACAGGCCAGTAACTGCGAGATCAGTACGTCCAAGTATATATATTCCTAGCGGCATAAGCCTTCATGTATACCGACCGACAATATGTTGTGCGGAATCAATAAGTAGAACTAAAACATAACGTTATATTTTTTATAAACGGTTGAAGTGATAATTCATTGAAGCAATTTCAAGTAAGTTGTGCAATTGGAAAATGCCGCAGCTAGACTCATGGAAACTAATAAATGCGTTTTCCCACATGAATGTTTATTTTGGCAAACAACATTGCTATTTTATATATTTCGTCAATGTTAAGGTATGTTTTAACTTGTCATGATATTGAAATCAGAGATTGGAATTTTAGTCTTTGTTTTTTGAATTTAATTAATCAAATATAAATATTTAAAATATTTTATAAATACGATGTTTCATAGCGTTGAGCCTATTTGAATTTGAATCATTGTGTTGACTTTATGAACTTGACGTAGTTAATATCCAATAATCTGCTAAATAAAATCAGATTTCATAACATGTACCTTGATTTAGAATTTACAGAATCAATTAATATAACACCCAAATAATGTTCAACATAACGCTCATTAATCATGATACCACATGATGTTATTCATGGTGACTACCTTAAGTAAAGATGTACGATTAATAATAATTCATTTTTCTTAATCACCTATATTAAATACACGTCCGTATTTATATTTTTAGGAGAAAATGCCTAAATAAGTAAAACTATCTTTCAAAATTGTTCAATTTTAAATAGTTTTGGGAAAGCAATTTTTTTGTTTATATTTTTTTATCAGTTCATTCTATCTAAATTTAGCATATCTAAACATCCGACAGGAATTGTCCCAAGTCACTTAACTTTTAAAAATTTATTACCACAGTGAACTTATTTTTAAAATGAGTTCAAACAATATAAACTGTAAATGGTATTTTAAATTTTATGTTTGCTAGCACAATTTTACTCGATAAATAGATAGAAAGTTTGATATTTTTACTTGGAATTAGGAACACAACCAACCAATGCCCTAAATTTCTTACAAGAAGTCGAATCTCAGAATTTTAAGTATGCATTGAGTTTTGGCCACTCTATTTGTGTGGCGACTACGTGCCTAGTGGGATTTTTTCGAATTTAATTTGAATTTAATACTAGTTTCAAGTCGCTGTTCTCTGATCTGATTTTAATAGAGTATTTTTCCCATATTGAAGGAGTAATCCAAACAACAGAGATTAAAGAAAATTCAAACTGAGCTATTGAAAGCTCCACATTAGATTGAATCTACTTTCCTAACCAAGGCTTAAGTAAACATTTTTCATGTTTATATATCCACCGATGATTTTATTTTTAATTCGGACCAAAAACCTAATGTTCCTGGGATAAAGCATGATTTCGGACGAGAGAGTATCAACAAGCCAACCGATAGCATTATAACATATTTGTGGTTTCAGTAAAAACTATCAGCAACATATTTTACGTGACAATAAAGCCGTTGTTAAACCTGAATCCGTCTCAGCCTAAAATAATTTTTTTGTCGTACTGGCAATTGCCCATTATTACCTCCTGACAGAAATTTTCGACTGAATAGAACAATGAATAAACGCGTGGATTACGTATCAATATTTTGTTCTTGTGTAGCTGACTGCCAGGAGTAAGTTAATTGAAACTTTTGTATGAGGTGTAGCATAAATTAAGCTTATTCCCCCAATAAAGTGCTTAATTTTGGTATGATCTCAGGTACCTAATAACAGGTTCAATTTCTGGTAAACTCGAGATTAGAAATATTACGACAAAGGGCACCATTTTTATAAAAGCTGGGGGATCAATACTTTCGATGGGAGTCATTGGCGATAATATTTATATTGGAACCGAGTTTGGGGAAATAGAGATTTACTCATTATGCAAAGGGACATTTCTGTCGTACTTGGCAACTTTTCTAGACCCTGTGGCTTATATAACCACCAACAAAAAATTAATTTTTGCATTAACTGGAGAAAAGTAAATCAACCACATTACAGAATTAAACTACGCCAGCTGTGCAAAATAATAGTTTGCTTCTTTTTAAAGGTACATAAATTGTTGGTCCCTCGAAAATTCCATCGCTACTCATTTGATATACAACAATGATTGCTCTAAAATTTGTTCCCTTGAAGTAAGTCCATATTCTCCTTATTTGGCAATCAATAAAACTTGTGGAACTACTACAGTTTGGAGAATCATTGAGCGAAGATTTCAAAAAATCCAAGACTTTAATTGTGATTTGAAAGAATGCAAGTATAATTTTAAATCGTTCACAAAAATAACAATGAGTTGGAGCTGTCGACACGAGTTAGCAGTACCAGAAAGGAACGGAGTGCACATTTACAAGTTAGGAGATAAAATAACGCCAGTTAAACTGACATTTGAAAACGAGCAGGTAAGGACGATTTCGAAGATGACATTTCGTTGTCATGCTCAATAAACATTTATTATTTTAAGTAGTATTTGTTTACTCCAGCTTACCAAATAATTAATAGTAAATCTTGCAAGATACCAATAACATATTATGAAAATCATAGTTCAAATTTTTGGATTTTCGTAATAAATCCATTTTTTTATTTATCAATAAAGAACTTGGTAAAACATTGATGTAAATTTGCTTGATAAATGAATTGATAAATTTATCGCTTTAGATGTACACAATAGCTTGCTTTTCCCAAAGTGGTGGGTACCTTTGTTGTGGAAATTTGTCAGGGACTCTGCTGGTTTGGACTAGGCACAATCACCAAATAATCTTTCACACCAATTGTTTCACACATATATTACAAATCGTATTCACCAATTCCGAGCAAAACTTGCAAGTTTTGGATGGTGGAAATATTGTGGAAATTAAAAATTTTGAAGCGGTTCAACCAACGCTCAATGAAACCTACGACAGGGCCATTTCAGACATTGACTTCGATGACCGTGCTTTATATGGAGGCTTACAAGATATACCAGATAAAAGGAAAGCTGACCTGAAACTGAAAACACCATTAACCCAAGGTATTGCTTGTATAATAAGTAAAGTAGCCCAGTTGGACGAACGGTTCTGTTCTCTGACAAATTGTATGCAACACCTCAACTTTCTGTGGGTCGGAAATGCAGTACACAACGAAAAAAATGTTTCAAAGACTCCAGTCATCATATTCACTTATGTTGCCTGTGCCTTCCAATTTAAAGCATGGAAGTATTCAACTAATTAATATCAAGCAGATTATTTTTGGTGTCTCATGCTATTTTTAGCTTCATATAACTTTCCCAGAAAACTTTTATACACAAACATAGTGCCTGAGTACTGAGTACAAACTTTGCAATGGCAAGATTAAAAATGCGGCCATTAAATTCTAAAAAATATAACATGACTTTAAATAAAAAAATTATTTACCCATTGTTTGTATAGAAACTAAAGATAACGATCCTGACACAGCAAGGACTAATTTATTGAAGCAAAAATTGTTCCAAATGATTCAACAATCCTCACTATTATCAACCAAGCCTAATTCTCCTTCTAAAACAGCTCCCAAAAGCCAAATGAAAAGTAGTGATAGACGATTTAGTAAAACCCAAATGTTTCGAAGTGTTTTACCAGGTAATTTAGAATCCGACGGTAACAGAGATACTAAAGTGTTTGCTGTTCGTCACGAAAATATTCTAACTTGGAATAACTTTGGCACCATTGAAATAAATGGATCATACATTTTCATTTCTACTAACCATACCGTTGATCTTCCCATCAAGTTTAAATATTTTAACAAGGAAAGATTTAACCTGGCATCTCTTGGAAAAGGCTTTGCGGTGTTTGCGAATTCAGGATCTAGCAAATTAAAGAGGTAAATATATATGTTGATGAAAAAACACATTCCTGAAAAATTATTGCTTTAAACTTATTTGTCCTTCGTTTCAATGTTTAGCATGGTACAACGTTTTCTGTTTTCCACTAAGCGAACAGATTGGTGCATTACGCTTCCAAAAGATGAATACGCGTTGGGACTCGCTATTGGGAACAACTGGATTGTAGCATGTACAAATTTTAACAAAATACGTGTGTTTGATCATAATGGACAACAGAAACATATTATAGATATTGCTCAAAGAGTTGAATATATTGTCGGTCACAATGATCTTCTGTTCATTATTAGCAATACGCAATGTAAGATTATGTTTTGCAGAATTTTAAATCATAACGCTATCCTGTTTTTTTAAAATTACACTAAAACATTTTGCAGGGACATCAAATTTTAATGAAAGTTTTTACTCAGTTTACAAATTCTCAAAAATACAAACGATAACCGGAATCATTAATCATTATCGGTTGCCTATGCGCAACGGTTGCACAGTAAAATGGGTGGGTTTTACAGATGAAGGCAGTCCGACGTTTTCAGATTCAGAAAACTCTGTTCGCATTTTGAAAAAATATTGGACCGAAATTTTTTATTCTAAGCAAATGCGACACAACTCAGTGATTAATTTTCAAGGTGTAAATGAAACCAATAAAACGGTTCGTTATTACGATTGCAGTCACACCTCGGTTTCACATCTACACAATTTTCCCTTCTCACTTCTCACTAAAAGATTTAAGGTAAATGTTTTCAACTTAACATAATAAATTGGACATATAGATTATAAAACAGCATTTTTTTGCAACTTTAGGTGCCTAAATGTCAACTCGCATATTTTCGAAACCAGTCTAAGGCCGATGAAATTAGAGCATCACCGGATGATTTCGTAGACCCGAACAACACAAAGAAAAATGTATGGTAACTTCTAGGTTTGTTCTGTTAAATTTTACACATTTTTGGTTCTAACATGTTGAATTTAATACTTTTTACAGCTTGCAAGCAGGACAATAAAGGATCTCAGTGCTAAGAATCACACACGTATTCGTTATGTCCAAGGGAACCTGTACAAATCATTCAAAGGTCAAAGTGCCATAAAAGGCAAATCTCCAATTAATAATTCCGTTGTTTACAGTAGTATAAAATCTCCTCAGACAGCGGCGAAATCAATGTCCACTGCACTTAGCGGTGGTCTCATGAATAAAAAAAGGCAAACTAAAGCAACTAAAACAGCAGTGATTTTAAGCACGAATTCTAAACCACAAATCACCATTTCTAATACTGCTGTGACCTGGAACAAAAAAAAAGTAGAAATCATGAAACGCAAAGAGTTGAGGCGTCTACGGTTTTTGAATTCGCTTATACTTGAATCAAATACAAATCGATTGCATCTCGTGCAGACATCACGGAAATTAAGGCGAGCTGCTCTGTTCCGAATTCGACACAAACAAACGTAACACCGATTATTTATGAATGAACAAAAAATTTCACGAAACTAAACAACCAATTGTTAAGCTACGTGTAAGAAATTTCTAGTATGCTATATGCTATATACGTTAAGGAAAACCCGTATTGAATTATTTGGAAGCTTGAATCAGTTATAATGTTTTAAGATGGGGTAAAAGTGTTTCGTTAGTTTTATGTCAAGCAATAGTACTAATGTCTTCTATTTGTGAACTTCAATTTACATAAAAATGTATTCTCATACTATTTATTGTAATAGTCTAAAAAATTAAAAGGCTATAAGTTGGTACATTTGATGGTCTTCAACTAAAAATGATGCTTGGATTCATGATACTTTTTCGAAATCATTTTACCTTCATTTTGTATCGCATCATATTCTAGAAGTTAATTAGGCAATTAGTACTTACAAATTCGTTTATGAGCTAATTAAATAACAACAAATTGTTTACAGTAAACATTTTCTTATACAGTGCTACTCAATATCATCGTATATATTTAAAGTTGTGCAAGAAGACGAACCCCTTACACAAACATCAAACAAAATCTACATACTGGAGTATATACCACGTTGATTATGATTTGAAGTATTGAGCTCCGTTTATTTTAAAACTTCTGAAAGTGAAAACTGAATGTGAATTATTTAAATATCAATTCAAGCTTCAAACTGTTTTTTCATTGTCTTTCAAATAAAGTATCCTCTATCTAGTTACGATTTGAAGTATTTGTCTTATTTGGGATTTTATATGATGGTAATTTATACGGAAGTAAATGGAAGATTACTAGTAGCCGCTTAAAGACCAAGATTAGACAAAAGCTACAAATCCTAACTAGATGAATGCTATCTCATTTGAAAGACAATGAAAAAACAGTTTGAAGCTTGAATTGATATTTAACTAATTCACATTCAGTTTTCACTGGCAGAAGTTTTATAAAAAACGGAGCTCGAACATTCTCCCCAAATGCATCGTGGTACATACACAAGAGTGAGGTGGATTCACTACCCCATATCGGAGCCACCCTCTTAAACAATAATATACAATGTGTTATGTCAGTGTGGTGTTTAATCAAGATGTAAAAAATTTGAATTTTCGATCAACAAAAATGTATTTATTCTAAAATCTTCACGAAATTCTAAAATTCACGACCAAATAAATAACTTGTTTGGTTTAACCCAATTTAAAATATAAGTTAATTGAATTTCTGTATGGAAGGTTTCCATATTATACAATAAAATTGAAGATGCTGTGTTTCAGTGTAATAATACTAATACCAAAAAATAACGAATATTTTTATACCATAATATTAAATTGCACCGTCCTAAGGTTATAAATGTATGCAGGGTTATATTTTAAATAGTAATAACAATTAAAACCTTTGACGAGCAGTACAATTTTAATTAAAAAACTAGAGAGCTTGGATCACAGAATAAAACATTTTAAGCGATATTGATATTGGAAATTAAAAGGTTCGTATCTCCAAGTAATCTTGAAATATGACAAAAGCACATGCTGCCAAATTGGGTCCGTTGTACTCGAGAAAAAAAGTTTCGGTTACATTTACTACAAGTAAATTATAAATAAATTTAGTCAAGCGTAGAACGCTTTGGATAGTTTTCTCAAGAAATTTCCAATTTAAACATGAAATAATAACTGGTATAAAATAGGTAGATTCAATGTATTGAGTTAGTAGTAACCTGAAAATTTAAAGTAAATTAACTGAGTCAATTTTTTTGCACTAGTCACACGAAGGTTCCATAGCTGACGACAATATGGCAGAGGAAAGCGATGAGGAGTTAATTGATTTGGTTTTATCACCAATGGTCCCAAACGAATCAATGAATGCAGGCGGTGAAGAAGCAGTAGACTCGATTGTAATGAGCGATTCTGATGATCTGAACATGTTTCCGACCATAAGCCCATCGTTGTTGGATTCAAGGCAACGTCTGTTTCAATCCAGTTCTCAGATTGATTCAAACTCAGATTTGGATTCTGGAGGAGAAGATTTGTTTGGTGACGACATGGAACTGGATTACCGCTCGGCCAATGAAGACGACCGATACGAATCTGATATGATTGACGATTCTGAGACTTCGGAAATGTCACTGAATGCTAGGCGCAACGCTGAGAGAAGAATGCAAACTAGAGAACTGAAACTTGGCAAACGAAACCAATTAGATCCATGGTATGGCAGGAATGATTCTGATGACGAAATTCCAGGCCGACAAACAAGACTCCTCCAAAATTTTGATGGTTTGGAAACAACTGAACATTCTAAAGAAGATGAATTCGAACCACTTGACTTTTTGGAAGATACTCGTGGAATGGCGGCTAAGGATTGGATTATGATGCCTGGACCGAAGGAAAATATAATTCATCGATTTAAAACGTTCCTTTTTAACTTTACAAATCAGTCTGGCGATTATTTATACCGGCAAAAAATTCGAAAGATGTGCGAGGAGAACAAAATTTCACTTGAAGTATGCTACAACGATCTTGCTCTTTGTGATCCAACATTAGCTTATTTTTTGCCTGAAGCTCCAACACAAATGCTGGAATTAATGAATGAAAGTCTTTGCGCACTAGTCTTTCAAATGTTTAAGCACTTTCGAAGAGTTTCTCCAGCTTTATTTACTCGTATTATAAACCTGCCTTTAATTCAAGATATTCGGTCACTTCGATGGTTTCACTTAGCTCAGTTGGTTCGTTTTAATTGTGTTGTGACATCTTCTACTAATGTAAGTCCACAAATTTGTAAAGGGTACTACGACTGCATCGGTTGTGGAGCAACCCTAGGTCCATTTGAGCAAAATGACAACTCCTTAAACAAACCTTCACGCTGTACTGACTGCCAAGGCTCTGGCCCATTTGCCCTTAATCCAGAGAAAACTGTATTTCAAGATTATCAATGTCATGTGGTTCAAGAAATTCCTGGAAGTGTTCCAGCAGGTCGGCTACCAAGGTCGAAAAATCTTGTGTGTTTGAATGATCTAGTAAATAAGTGTGCTCCCGGGGACGAAGTTGACATTACGGGTATTTATTCCAATATTGCGGATTGTAGTCTCAACGTCAAGTTAAGTTTTCCTGTTTTTGCGACAGTGGTTTTGGCGAATAGTTTAATTAAAGTTAACTATAAAACTTCGGAAAGTTTACTAACTAGGGACGACATAGACAAGATAATCCAACTAAGCAAAGACGATCGTATATTTGATCGAATGGCTGCTAGTATTGCGCCATCAATATATGGGCACGATAATATCAAAAGAGCAATCACTCTAAGTTTATTTGGGGGTGTTAGAAAAAATCCACTTCAAAAGCATAAACTCCGTGGGGACATTAATGTGTTACTTTGCGGTGACCCAGGTACATCAAAAAGTCAGTTTCTTAAGTGTGCACAAAAAATTGCACCAAGGAGCATTTATGCCACTGGACATGGCGCAACAGCGGTAGGCTTAACAGCTTGTGTTCAGAGATCCCCAATTACAAACGAATGGACATTAGAGGCTGGTGCATTGGTATTATCTGACGAAGGCGTATGTCTAATTGATGAGTTTGACAAGGTAAATTCTTTGAATGAGATTATTTGTAAAAAAAAAGTTATTTGAGATTAATGAAAATATTAATGAGAAACAACATTGTTTAACCATAACCAACTGTTTGCAGATGAGTGAATCAGATCGCGTGAGTATTCACGAAGCCATGGAACAACAAAGTATTAGTATTAGCAAGGCAGGAATTGTAGCTACACTACAAGCCAGATGTGCCATAATTGCCGCTGCAAATCCAAGGGGGGGGAATTATGATCCTACCTTAACATTTTCTGAAAATGTAGATCTGACAGAACCAATTCTATCTCGCTTTGACATCCTCTGTGTTGTTCAAGACATTCCAGATCCACAAGTTGATGAAAATTTAGCGAAATTTGTAATTGGGTCACATATTCGCCATCATCCACATTTTCAACACAATGATGTCAAGTCCAATGATGCTGAGTCAAGTCAACATAAAACTCCGCCTAATAATCCAACAGTAGATGACCACACTGGCTGCGATGAGGAAATAATGGAATTCGGTGAGCTTAATGTGGACAAAATTCCAAACCATTTGCTTCAAAAATATCTAATTTACGCTAGGCAACACTGTCATCCCAAGCTTGCATTTGGAATCAATGACGATCGCTTGGCTCGCCTGTACAGCAATTTGAGGAAAGAATCATTGGCTACTGGAAGTTTCCCGATAACTGTAAGACATATTGAGAGCATGATACGAGTTTCCGAAGCGCATGCAAAAATTCATCTGCGTGAATACGTAACTGAAGATGACATAAACATGTCAATAAGAATCGTTTTGGAAAGCTTTATTGACACGCAAAAATCAAGTGTACGCAATTTAATGAAGAAAGAGTTCCAACGTTACTTAGTTTACAAACGGGATACATTTCAGTTACTGCTGTTTATTATTAAGAAGCTGGCCAAGGACCAATATGTTTACTACATTTATAGATACCGTAGACAACCAAGTTATGTTGAAATTCTTGAGAAAGATTTCATGATTCTTGCAAATGGCCTCGGAATTGTCCATGTTTCCTCATTTTACGACTCAGAAGTATTTATAAATAATGGGTTCGTGTACAACCAAAATGAAAAGAAAATAATAATGAACCTTAACTGATGCATTGTAATTTTTTAAATAAAGGTACCTATTGATTTAAACAAATCATTAAGAGATTCCAAATAAATTTTTGTGTTGCCCTAAACGAATGCATGTTCTTAAACCAGTTTCTAAAAAATTAAGTCCTTAGTGTAGTTAAACAAGATATTACTCGGCACATGCTCTGCTACATTTTTTCTAAACCCAAAAAAATGTGGCAGACTGAATTTAACGATCCATTTAAACGGTTTAGGTAAAGTAGAATTTTGGGCATCCAACAACACTAGTGTTTCTAGAAGAGATACTACTGTCACATTTGTCAGTAATAAGGGTTTTACTTGTTAGGTACCAAATTGTTACACTCAGATAAACAAAAAATACTTGCACCGATTTTATTTAGCTACATTCAGTTTGACGTCCTTAACTGCGATAAATTATTACATCTGTATTACAACCGACTTGCTGCGACTGAACGTAAATTTCCACCGTTAGCAAATTGTAGATTGTTAATATCCATTAGAGAAATGTAACACTTAATAATAGCTTTTAACATCATCGGACGTTTTAAAGATTACTATTTTCGCTAATGTTGGTTACTATTCTGCCTTTTATTTCAAGTTTCCTTGTATTTTTTGCGTATTCTTTTTCAAAAAAGGAAAACTATCAGTAATGCGTAGATCTACTGTTTTACTGTATAAATTTGGTTTATATTGAAACAAAGTAACCACTGTATGAACATTGTTTTCTTCTTGACTTAATTAAAAACATAAGTGTCGATTTTACAAGGTTTGTATGATGCACTAGAAAACAAATAACTTAAAAACCAAAATTAGCTGAGCATTGTTAAATACTCATATACATAATATGCCGAAGTTACTAGCTCAACACTGGTATGCTAAATTTTCCGGATTCAAAGTGCGGGTTAGTGTTAAAAAAGGTATCGATTCAGTCATTAACAGCCGCAAAATGCATAGGAAATAGTAAAAAATGTACACTTCCATCGTGTTGATTCATGCCGATATAATTATGAACTTCCTTGATGGACAGTTTTGTTTATTTTCAATTTACACTTAAACAAGTTTTTAGAACTCTATTGAGAAAAGTACAATGTAAACCCATAAACAAATTGTTGACTTTTTAAAGATTAAATAATTTTATCATGCAATTCTCCAACGGATAATATTTGAAACCAAAAATCGTTTTCAAATGCTGCTTAAAATTTGTGGCATTCATTTAACATAGCTCAGTCTCATCTTTCTTTCTTCCAGGATATGCTTTTCGGATGATGATTCAAATGTTAATAATCTCCATGTGACAGTCAACTTAATATTTAGTATATGTAGTTTTCGAACAATTTGCTTTTTCTGAAGTCCCTCAACATTTTTGTAGTGAACATTACATAGATGGAATATTGGTTAAAGTTGCAGTAACAGAACCTAATTGAAAACAAACTAAAAGGTTAATATAAATATAATAGGTTAATATAATAGGTTAATGTCAGTTGAAAGAAATGTTTGAATCGCATTCCTTTCTTGAGTCAGTGTAAATACATAAAATTTGAAACTTAGATATAATCTTTATATATTTACTAGCAAGATTTCATTAGACTTGCATCAAGCACAACAAATTGATGAATATATACTATAGTTCAGTAGGGAATTTGTAATGCGGAAAAAACGACGAAGACTGTAATTCTGTTAACACTTTTTAATAATTTTAAGCCTTAAATATTCATTTTTAATAATCGTTCAAGTAATAAACCAACATATAATGTTTGTGCAATCTGAAACACTCCATAATATTTGGGCTAAATAAATACAAACAAACATTTTCAGTAAAATTATAGGCATTGGAGTTGGTTTAACTTGACATGATGTAGAATTCTGTTCCGCCAAATGTTCGCTTTACAGTATCATCGAACCGAGCCTAACTACAAGTTGCACATAACCAGCTTGTCTCTTGAGGTTGGTCCATGTTTATTCCAGCACATGCAAAATGAAACCAATATTCACATTTATCGCACCTAATCATTGAAGAACCGTCGTCCTGTCCATTGCAATGAGGACAAATCCACATCACAATTCCCTGAAAAACAGACTTCACTATTTTAAAAATATCGCAAATTTTTTGCTAAAATTGCTCTTGTAGATATGACGAATAAGTTGACAATCCAATAAAAGGATATTAAAAAGTGAATATGAAAGATTTAATGTGTGTCTATTTAAATATGAAAAATATTCTTTCGGCAGTTGGTATCATTGAGTTATGTTGTAATATTTTTTATATCTTGCTTACTTGATCATTCTTAAGACATCCAAAAAATTCTGGTTCTAGCCGCGTTATAAAACATGTTTTGTTGGAGACCCGATCCTCAATTTTTGGTTTCCGAGTTTTTCTTTTACGAGAAGGTTTCTTCTTCATACTTCGTAAAACTTGACCTAAATCGTGGTCGTTTTCTGTTGACAACGGTTGTTTGTATTTCTTGCTACATTTTGAATGATGACTTTTTTGCGATGGAAGCTTTGAAGGGTTTACTACTAGTGGAGTAAAGCGTGCGATTTCAAAGTCGTCATCACTTTCGTGGCTCTGGTTTTGCATCGAAACTGAATTCACATGTTTAAATTTGTAGGTCGCAGCATTCGGTTGCAGAATAGTATTGCTGTCCGATATTAATTGCTTCATTGAACTCTGCAAATTTGTAACTGAATCCGCTTGATCTGGCGATTCAGTGATGTCAAATTTAGCTCCCTTTGGGACTTTTTCATCTGACAATTGATTTCCTTCTTCGGTAACGACTTGAGGTAGATATGATTTCAATGTCAATATTTCCATGGTCCCTTTTTTTATTACAGGCACGGCAGGAATTGTGTTTGGTATCAAACCTGGCTTCAAGGGTAGTGCCTAAAAAAATTGTGATATAAGCAAAAATTGTATTCATGTGTTTTCTATTTGTTATAGGAGTAATTACTTGCAACATTTTATCCACTTCTGTGGACACATGCGAAGGGACATCGTCTTCCTGCACAAAATAATACACATTATATCACTCTAGATATTGCTATACAGATAAAATAATTAAATTTCCGATCGCAATACTTGAGTTGACCGAGTTACCCATTATTTGAAATTTCAATGGTCAAATTTCACTCACCAGTGTTTTTATATCCATGTCTTCGTTGCTGTAATTACAGCTATCCTTATATTTTCTTGTGATCCGGAGCCTCATGGAATCACAGAGTTTGTTCTGGACATCAATTTTTTTCACTTCTTGCAGTGGTGTGATCTTTTCTACAAAGTCCTGATGTACTTGTTCAATGTGTAAACGTTCTGTTTTGCTTTGCAGATTTTGGTGCATAGATGCCATCAAATCATCTAATTGTGTTACACTGACGGCTGAATTCTGACGGCTACCGTGGTCATCATGGTGTTGTTTGTAGACGCCATTTCTTTCCAATTCATAAAAGATTATTTATAGAATGGCTTAAAAAGAATTGTTAAGTAGAATTGTATGTCTTACCTATTCGCTAAAATGAGGCTTTTGTTATTCACCGATTGCAATTCCAAATCATCATCACTGCTCAATGCTAAGTCCTCCTCCAAAATACTCAACATTATATAGAAACTACTTCGTCTATATTGGTTTGTTATTATTTTTTATTAGTCAGTTAATGATTCAAACGTGACAAGTTGAACCTGGCTTGTCACCGTCGTCGATTATGTCGTCGTTCACACATTTGGTTGTTATAATTGAATTTTTTTGCAGACAATCTTTTAACCCAACCGCAGTTTTTTTCTAATAAATGGTATGTGTGGATTAACTTACTAAATTACTGTAAACAGTATTGTTACAATTTTATTTGTGGTTTGCAAGAACATAAAAGCGCTTCTGTGGATTCAAAAAATGTGTATATTAGAAATTTTGTTCAACACTATTATAATACGACGATTTGCGACCTTAGCCAAACATATTACGTCATGTTTTGTTTAAGTTATGTCATGTCAAATATGTCATATTTACAAGCATCCACATCAACCAAAATAATTATTTTACACTTATCCAATCAAAGACGATTGAACTACTATTGGAAAATTAGAAGTTATGGATTACAGAGTTAGAGCAATCTTTCCTCAAATGACTTTGGTTAATCGTCGATGGCGAAGCGTTGAACCACGCTTTTAATACTCAAAATTCAATAGAGCTGTGGTATTTAATAATTTAAAACGTACATAGTTAAGTGCATACCTGAATTACTTCCTAGAAACTTGATGCAAAAAGCTTTTAATAGCAGATTATTACGAAGGCAATATACACTAATTCTGATTAGAAATGGTTAGGACCGAATATTGAATTCTCAGCTTAAAATTGCAGGATCATTTCATACAAGGAAATATAACGGAGGTAGAGATTCAAGTAAAGAAACGTTTTTGCTTATTTTTCTAAACGCGAAACATAAAAATAGAGATATTTAGTGGAATTACTATTTTAAAATGCCATCCACTTCTAACCGTTACAACGGATCAAGGCAGTCTAATTAAAATCGCCCACCTGTTAATTATTCTTAACACAAGAGATTTATTTATTAATCTAAAACATTTAGTCTAAGCACCAAATATTCTTGAACACACATCCTGAAAATTAAATATTCAAACAACACCGGTTCTAAAACGGAATTAGTACAATAATATGCTCGTGCGTTTGATGACAATAAGTATGTGTTTGACATGTGTGTAGAATTCTTTTCATTCATTTAAACGTTATCATTAAAATTATTTCAACATTAAAATTGGGCACCTGATTATTATTTGTAAAATGCTGAATATTAAGCTTGGCCAAATTACTTCACTAAAACAAGTTATACCAACTCCACAAAAAATCTCCTTAATTTTGATCGTTACCATATCCCGTCTTGTTTTATTATTTAGTTTTTGAAACATTTCTCATTTAGACGAAATATCTTTTTCCGTATTTGAAGGGTTTAATTTAAAATCCCTTTATGCCACCCGTTAACACCATCAAGTAGGCCTACATACAATTTTGGAGGTTTGCAACCAACCAGAAGAATCAAATATTTCATTGGGACTTTCTCACATCCATACTTTACATCGTCTTCAACTGATTTCACATATTTCAATCATATTTAAATTTCAAAGTTATCATTTATATAATATTTAGTGAAGTGACTAGGCAGCGCAAACCCAAAACTTTTTTGATGAAAATAAAAATAGTTAACATTCGTTATAAACCAAAATGAATTTAGAATCCTAACACGAAGGTTTTCAAGTTTTACTCTCTTTTCTCGTGGAGCTCCTAGCTGACTAAAAGTAAACGTTTTAAATAGTTTTTTTAAATTTCTTTATATGAGCCATTCTAAGCTGATAAACTTGTGCGCCCCTATACCTTGAACTGAAGCCCAAACCTTATTGAGAAAACGTACAAAAATGAACGAAAATTAGTACTGAAAAGAAAAATGAAGGTAAAAGGTATGAAAGGGCTTTTAAAGTTGCATGATTATTGTGATTGCTGTGATACTTTGCTACAAAAACATTCAATAAAAAGATAGGCATGGTACGTAATTTCGTTAGTTTGCTGAAATAAGTTGTCGTTTAACTTTTGTAGATTTATCCACTTTTAATAAGCAAAAAATGGGTCGTATATTGAGTTCATCACATTGCACATCACATTGAGCATTGCTGGACTGCACACAATAATTTAAGTCAAAGAAGCTCTGAAATTTGTGAGATAAAAGGTTGTAATTGATCATCTTCAAATATTACATTTATATGATTACTTTGCATTTTAATATTATTTTTGTACATTCTTGACAACCATTTTTTTATTTTTTCATGAAGATAATCATAACTTTCCAACGACCAATAAATTACTCCATTCTTAACATTTGTAAATCTGAACGTTAAATCATTTCATTAATGGTCAGAAAGGCATTCCATTTACATGAACAAAATCATCGTTATCAAAGTCATAAGGACGAAAAACAGTTAGGAACAGGTATTAATTGAAAGAGAATTCTGACCAAAAGTATAATATTATACACAAACCAAACAAGTTCATTTTTTTCACATATCTGTAATTAATAATCTTTTGGACTCACACTAAAATACCAATTTTCACACATATTTGGACAGATAAGTGTCAATATAAATTTGTACAATATTACTCAGTCAAAAAAAATCGAAAGACACACTGATTATGTTACACGCAAGCAGATCTAGGTTTCCAAAGACATAATCATAACGCTATTTTAGCTTTGTAATATAATTTGTCACAATATTAATCATTCTTTATACTTAAAACACGGTAACATAAAATTTACAACAGAACATTTCCATTATCGTTTCTTACTGGAAAAACATGATATTTTATCTTCAAATGCGAGTCCATCAATCATCATTTTCTATCATTCCACTATCTTCGCTAAAATCAGCCTCTCCATTCAAATCCACAAATATTATACCATCGGCATCATCATCTAATTGTTCCAGTTCTTCTTCCTCCACTACCTCCTCAATCTCGTCATTCTCCTGTTCTATATTTTCTTCTTCATTTTGGACATTTCGACGTTGCATAAAGGTACTTGTGACGGAAGCGAGGAAAGCTGGAATTGATTCTTCTCTTAAAAGAAATCGATCAATTTCATCTCTAAAGTTGTCCAAAACTGGTGACTCGTGGAGAACTACATCTCCATTGGGGGATTCCTAGAACAATTATTAGCAATTGTTAAAATAGTGCAAAAACTGAACAAAAACGGGACGGAGCAGCTCTGATTCTAAACGCTATAGTGGCAGTTTCAACCGAAGACGTCAATTGGAAATATATATACTTTAAATGGAACGTCAACATTATAAGACATTTAAAACGCCAAGAATACAAAATATTGTATGCTTTCGTAAAATTTAATTTATTGGCTCCATACTTCATAAACAAGTGTGACATTGGCTACTCGACTGTCAACAATTCTAGTCTGCCAGTTATTATCTGGAATGCAAAACTGTTATTTAGCCATGTCATGCCATCTATGTCATATTTGGACCGCGATTGTGCGCAAATATAAACAAATTTCATCTCCATATAGCCTTATCCCCAACATAAAAAGTAGGCATTACATTTTTAAACTCTAGATTTCATTGGATACCAGAAGACAAGCTTGTCAATTAAATGCAACCAAACGGCACAGACGTAATGATACTAGCCTAAGCAATTTCCAATAAAATATCCAGGTCTCACGGTTGACCATCAAACTGGCAAGGTCAACTATTTTAAAAATTACCATCCTAAAGGAAAAGTACATAAACTAATAACTAATAGTCTTCTAACCCGCACCGAACGTACTACTACACATCACGGCAACGCATTTACAGAATCATAGGCTAAATCTACGAATTCACCAATCCTCCACCATCCTCAAAAACGTAATCTTTCCAGCCTTCCTCACAACCTCATTAATCTTCTCGATCTCAAATCTACCACTATAGACCACATCACAATCGAAAGACTGAACGCTATTGACGCAAATACAAGCAAAGAAACCGTCACATCACAATCTTACCCTGGGTACTCGATCGCGTCAACATGCAACTGCATGCACTACACTGTCTCGGATGTGAAGCAAGTGTGCATGGTAGGGGCCAGGGGCCGAATTTTAAGGACCACAAGCATAATGATTTGTACGATGGTACGAATGGCAACTCGGTTCCTACGATTCTTGCACTGGGCTTGTGGAACCAATAGTTCCTGCGACCACATCCAGCGAGATAACTTCAAGTGATTCACAGTTTGCCAGTGAAGAGATCCAAATATTTGAAATGCATAAAAATAAATAGGGAACGAACCGATTCACTACATGTCTTTCTTTTGATGGGGAATATTTTCTTCCAAAATAGTAAAAACTCGGAAATTAAGTAAAATGACAAGTTTTCCCAGTTCATAAAATTATTTCAATCTTCTGTGATATGTTCAGTGAAATTTTCTAAAAAATCTAAGTATTAGTATGCAATGTATGTATTCGGTTATACATGATCCATTCATCGTAAATACCAAAAACAAAGCTATTCGAACTTAAGAACATCCGACAAGAAACTACCGAAACAAAAACACCAAGTATTTTAAATTTCCAAATGCAATTTTTTTTTAAATTCTCTATAGCAATCTGTTTAGCTCCAGCGACTATTTTTAGCCTCCAAAATTGATCCGAATTTGGAATATCATTGATATGAGCAGATCAAGTCTAGTCAGATTGACGTCTATATTACCTAATACAAATTAGATAGAAAAGTTTTACTAAATATACGTTAACATTACCTGGAAAATAAACGTGTCATCCATAGACTGAGAATAAATACTTAAAAGATGAATTTGAACAGTAGGCATTTGAATGAAAGTGACGTTAAATCCGCAAAGCTTGTCTACTACAATCTGGAGGTGATGAGTTTCAAATTCATACGCTGCACTTAGAATTTCCAGTCGATTTTCCAATTCCTTTATTTTGTCCTCTAATTCTTCTGTGAAACACAAAAATCAAATTTCATGAATTCGTTAATTAAATTAAAGTTTGTAGTAACCTGACAAGTTTTTAGAGAAATACCAGATGTATGCATACCGAAAGAAGTTCCATTGATCCTATTCGTATTTCCGTTACCTAATTCATTTGTTTCACCAATGCCAAAACTGTCAACTTGAGTACCAGCTTCAATTAACCTTCGACTGTTGTGGGATATTTGCAGAGTATCCTATCAAATAAAATCATGTAGTCAAATGGTGTAAATTATGTAGTATTTTTTTTCAGAACAACTATTAAATATAGTTTTCAATTTACCAAGTTAAGTTTCCCTTTTAATTCTATGTTCTCCGTTTCCAAATTTATTAATTTGGTTTCAATCGCATTAATTTCTTTGCTGTGAATTTCATTACGATGGCGAAGCTCCATTTTTAATTCTTGTTCATTTTTGCTCATTTGACTGACAAGATCCGTCATTACGTCAAACTGCAATAAAAAAAGCAATTTTGTAGTTAAAGTTATAAATTTTCTGTTCAAATCTGTGCACCAGGTTCAATTAACGTTTTTATTACCCGATTCATTGTTTCCATGATTTTGGCACGCATTTCCGTCTCACATCTTTCATATTCCTGGAATTTCTGAGATTGAGCTCGCTCATTTTCGTCAATTTGACGCTCAAGATCACTGCTTATTGATCTCGCCTGAATCAAGTCCTCTTGTGTTTTTTGCAGTAGTCTCTCAAGGTCACCTGAAAAAAGTACAATCGTTTGTCATCCATTATTCCGACTTTAGGATGATCCTGTTTATTTTAATCCAAAAAGTTTGCTTACTTAATTTTCGATACAAATTTTCTTCATCTTCAATTCCATTGTCATGCACAGATGATCGTTTCCTTTTACAAGGTTGGCGTTCGGTCATTCCCGAAGTTGGAGAAGCTGGTGAATTAGCGTCCATTTTGAACCAAATAAGTCCCAAAATTTGGACTATAAAAAATAAACACTTATTTATTTACACATGAACACGTAATTATATTACTGTGAATATCGAAAGTTTAATTTTGACCTACGCTGTGTCTATTGTGCTTCAAATACTTTAATCAGTTGAAAGCGAATTTGTACTAGGTTTTGGGTGAATCTCGTCAATGACACCGGTACGAGGCCTTTATCTCCCGGGCACAAAATCTCCCCGAGGTTTATTATCTCCCTGAGTGAATATCTCCCCGTGAAAATATCTCCCCATGTTAATATCTCCCCGTGTAAATTTCTCCCTGTCTTAATATCTCCCCGTGATAATAACTCCCCATATAAGATTTTTTAATAATGAAAATGTTTATGTTATGTATTGTACGCGTGAAGTTGTTGGTTTATTACTAGTAAGGTATGGTTTAATTGTGATGGAGATGGACGAGTTCGGTTATCAGTTACCACGTTAGGTTTGGTTAGGTTTAGTTTTGTTGTCAACTTGGGTTATCAATAGTAAGGTCAGACTGGCTTCACTAAAATGCCGGGGTGAAATATATTAGTGCTATCAATATCCACCCTGGAATTTATGCATAGCGTAGATAGGCAGGCGACAAAGTCAAACCGGCCTGAATGAGGTTGAGCTTGGTTCCGATGAAAATGTTGGGTTATTAATAGTGCGGTTATGCTTCGTTCCGATGGAAAAGTTGGGTTATCAGTAAAGTCGGGCCTGTTCCTGGTGGAAAAATTGGGTTATCAGTAGTAAAGGGTGGAAGTAATTTTTGATAGAGGGCTCAGAGTAGATCAACTTATGCTGTGCGACTATGAGTAAAATCAGACCACCAGGGGTCATCCCGGGTAAAAAAATTCACGTTAGCTTGTGGCCAAAAATAATTTTGCATTTTTTGATAGAGGGTTGTTCCCAGGATATCAACTTTTGTCAAGGAACCACGGGTCAAATTGACCAACAGAGTCACCAAGGGCCAAAAACTAAAAGATACATGGCATTATGTGTCATCACTGCTATACATGTCGACATTTTATTATGTCATAGGACAGGTTCATGGCTCATCTTTGTCCTTTCTTCATGTCTTAGCATGACTTGTGAGTTGAAAGGTTTTGGTAGGGTTTACCTAGTTTTTGTAAAAGTTTTTGTATGCTCGTTCTTCATTTCTGTTAAGGCAAATATTTTATGAAATTTTGGTACGGGGAGATATTATCACGGGGAGATATTAAGACAGGGAGAAATTAATATGGGGAGATATTGACACGGGGAG